>PVJX010010249.1:36613-57848 GCA_004027295.1 Dolichotis patagonum
TGAACAAATGGACTTGATAGATGTATACAGAGTGTTCCATCCAACAACATCAGAATACACCTTCTTCTCAGCAGTACATGGGACATTCTCTAAAATAGACCATATACTAGCCCACAGAACATATTTAAGTAAATGCAAAAGAATTGAAATTATCCCATGCATGTTATCGGATCATAGTGCCGTGAAACTAGAAATTAACAATAAGAGCAACTGCAAAAACTCATAAACACATGGAAACTGAGTAATACACTCTTGAGCAACCAGTGGGTCACAGAGGAAATTAAAGAAAAAATTAAACAACATCTACAAGCAAATGAAAATACAAACACAACTTACCGGATTTTGTGGGATGCAATGAAAGCAGTCCTCAGAGGAAAATTTATTGCATTGAGTTCCCACATCAGGAAGACAGAATGAACACAAATAAACAACCTGATGCTACAACTCAAACATCTAGAAAAAGAACGAGCCAAGCCCAAAGCCAAAAGAAGGGAGGAAATTATAAAGATCAGAGCAGAAATTAATGCAATAGAGACTAAGAAAACAGTACAAAGGATCAATGAATCAAAGAGTTGGTTCTTGAACGAATAAATAAAATTGACAAGCCCCTGGCCAACCCTATTAAAAAAAGGAAAGAAAAAACTCAAATTCATGCAATAAGGAATGAAAAAGGTGAAATTACTATAGACTCGGTGGAAATACAGAAGATCATCACCACCTATTTTGAAAACCTCTACTCTCATAGGTTTGATAACACTGAAGAAATAGACAAATTCCTAGATACATATGAACTACCAAAGCTGGATCGGGAAGATGTAAAAATGCTGAACAACCCAATTTCTATTACTGAAATTGAAAATGTAATTAAGTCCTTGCCAACAAAGAAGAGCCCAGGCCCAGATGGATTCACTGCAGAATTCTACAAGAAATACAAAGAAGACTTAATTCCGACACTCCTCAAACTCGTCAATGAAATCGAAAGGGAAGCAATTCTTCCTAAGTCATTCCTGGAAGCAAATATTACTCTAGTACCAAAACCAGAGAAAGACTCAACTAAAAAAGAGAACTATAGGCCAATCTCCCTGATGAACATAGATGCAAAAATTCTCAATAAAATATTGGCAAACAGGATGCAGCAAATCATCAAGAAGATTATACACCATGACCAAGTGGGATTCATCCCAGGAATGCAGGGATGGTTCAATATACACAAATCAATAAATGTAATCCACCATATCAATAGAGCCAAAAGGAAGAACCACATGATCATATCTATAGATGCAGAAAAAAGCTTTTGATAAGGTCCAACACTCATTCATAAGAACCTTACAGAGAATTGGAATAGAAGGTCTTTACCTCAATATAATAAAGGCCATCTATGACAAACCAACAGCCAGCATCCTATTAAATGGCCAAAAACTGAAAGCCTTTACCTTAAAATCAGGTACAAGACAAGGATGTCCCCTGTCACCACTCCTATTCAACATAGTATTGGAAATACTAGCCAGAACAACAAGACAGGAAAGAGAAATAAAAGGAGTAAAGATAGGAAAAGAGGAAGTTAAATTATCATTATTTGCAGATGACATGATACTTTACATAGAAGACCCCCAAAACTCTATTGAAAGACTCCTAGATATAATAAAGAAATTCAGCAAGTTAGCTGGATACAAAGTAAATACTCAAAAATCGATACCATTTCTAAACACTAACAACAAAAGTACTGAGAGAGAAATAAGAGAAGCCACACCCTTTACACTAGCATCCAAAAAAATGAAATACTTAGGAATTAATGTCACGAAAAAGTAAAAGACCTATACAGTGAAAATTATAATACCCTGAAAAAGGAAATCGAAGAGGACCTCAGAAAATGGAAAGACGTCCCCTGTTCATGGATAGGAAGAACAAACATTAAGAAAATGGCCATTCTCCCAAAATTACTATACAGATTCAATGCAATCCCAATCAAAATACCACTAACATACCTCATAGATCTAGAGAAATCACTCCTAAAATTCATCTGGAACCAGAAGAGACCTAGAATAGCAAAGCCAATTCTAAGCAACAAAGGCAAGGCAGGAGGCATCACAATCACTGACTTGAAATTATATTACAAAGCTACAGTAATAAAATCAACATGGTACTGGAATAAAAACAGACCTGAAGATCAGTGGAATAGATTGGAAGATACAACCACAACCACAAACTCACTCAACCACCTTATCTTTGATAAAGGGGCCAAACATGCTCGCTGGAAGAATGACAGTCTCTTTAACAAATGGTGCTGGAAAAATTGGCTATCCATATGCAGAAGAGTAAAACTAGACCCATGCCTATCACCATGTACTAAACTAAAATCTAAATGGATCAAAGATCTAAATATTAAAGCAAAAACACTAAATCTGCTGGAAGACAAAGTGGTTAAAAATCTCAAAGATATAGGGGTAGGAAGAGAATTCATGAACAAGAATCAAACTACACGGGAAATACTTCCCAGAATCAATAACTGGGACCACATCTTATTAAAGAGTTTCTACACGTCAAAAGAGATTTCCAGCAAAGAAAACCCACAAATTGGGAAAAAAATCTTAACGGAAAGTCCCTCAGACAAAGGACTTCTGTCTAGAACTTATAAAGAATTAAAAAAATCAGACCCTTGAAATTCAAAGATCCAATCCAAAAATGGGCATCTGAAATGAATACACAGTTCTCAGGTGAAGAAATACAAATGGCAAATAAATACATGAAAAAATGTTCATCATCATTAGTCATGAGAGAAATGCACATTAAAACCACACTGAGATTCCATCTCACTCCAGAAAGATTGGCAAGATAGAAAACACTACCAACAAGTGTTGGAGAGGCTGTGGGGAAAAAGGAACTCTTCTGCACTGTTGGTGGGAGTGTAGACTGGTGCAACGACTGTGGAGGTCAGTCTGGAGATTCCTCAAAAAGCTGGGTCTGGAGGTCCCATTGGACCCAGCTATTCGACTTCTAGGCATATTCCCAGAAGAACTGAAAACATCATACCACAGTGATTTATGTGCACCCATGTTTATAGCAGCACAATTTGTAATAGCCAGATCTTGGAAACAACCTAAGTGTCCATCAGCTGAGGAATGGATAAAAAAGTTGTGGCATTTTTATTCAATGGAGTACTACTCAGCTATAAAGAATGATCACATTGAGATATTTATAAATAAATGGACACGACTTGAGACCATACTCATAAGCAAAATAAACCAAACTCACGTGTAAATACTGTATAGTCTCCCTAGTATGAGAGTTTGTAAGAGTATATAAGATTTTATGGTAATCATGAGTCCCAATCTCATAGCTTTGAAGCTTTTCAATGTTTTCATTCATCAGTTGGAATGGTTTTATTCTGTTTTGTTTGACTTTATTATACGTGATGGTATGAACAGCTGCTTTGAAGAAAACAAAACGTTATGACAGCTATTGCTGATTTAATACCGTCCTTCTTAGAAGTCCTACCAAGCTTTTATTCTTCTATTTCCATTGGTTCTATCTATCACATTGTGTCTTATTGGGATTTGAATATGTGTGAAAGTATAAACAAAATTTTTTATTGAAAATGAGATATTATAGTACCCATTGATCATTCTGTTATTAGGTTCAGAATGCCCTGTAATTCTTTCACTCTTTGAATGGTTTTATACTTTTTTGTTATGTTTGATATTATTGTATTTGAAACTATGCTCAACTATAGCAGAGAAAGAAATATTGTGATAGCTGTTGT
The DNA here is from genome assembly GCA_004027295.1 of Dolichotis patagonum. Taxonomy (NCBI): domain Eukaryota; kingdom Metazoa; phylum Chordata; class Mammalia; order Rodentia; family Caviidae; genus Dolichotis; species Dolichotis patagonum. The sequence continues at coordinate 40,374 of PVJX010010249.1, forward strand.
CAATGTCCGGTTGTCTTAATGTTAAGTATTGTGTTGCCTATGTTGTCCGGTTCCGATCTGCTCTGTACTGACCTTTTTGTCTTATTCTCTTTAAAATAAAATGGAAAAAAAACTAGCTACTGAAGTTGCCAGCTAAGTAAAGGTTAATGTAGAAAATAATCCAAAAAAGTTTTGGGCATCACTTTTTCCTCTTATTCAGTCATACTGTTTATTTACTCACAAAAGTAGGAACAAAAATTGGACAATCATGGACAATATTGATATTAGAAAAATATATTTCTTTAGGTGTTATAACCAGAAAACTCATGTATCTTAATCTGCAGTTTAATTTAAATTTCTATATATATTAGGCTGTAATGCCATATTTAAACAAAAATTTAAAAATCATACCTGATTGTCCTGTCTTCTGCCAATGGTTTGATCTTCATTTTTCCAAAGAAATGGACTTAAACAGAATGACAGATTTGAAAGTCATATTAAAATATGATATCATGAATATAAACTTTCATAGTCATATGTGAATATTTTGCATATTTTATCTGATATCTATATATGTAGTTATAAAACTGAAAATAAGTTTATTCTAAAATCCATGCAGGTTGGAAGCTACTCAAGGGGCTGATATGGGAAGATTTCTGGAGTCCAGGAGTTTAGGAACAGACTGGACAACACAGTGAGACCCCATCTCTTAAAAAAAAAAAAGAATTTAGCTTAAGACCATTGTCACATTTTATTTCAAACTCTTTAATTAGCAACATAAACTACATTAGTCACAAGTAATGCAATCATATTTCATTATATTGTAGCTAAATATAAATCATAATCCAATATCTGTAACAAAGCAAAGTAACTAGAAATCTAAGAAACTTCTTTTGTGGATAATTATTTATAAAATCCTGGTCTTACTTGCAAAAATTATAAGAAATATTGTAGTCTAAACACTATAATTTTGAATGAAATGATAGCAATGTGAAACTCAAACATATTTATTAGTTTACCCATAACCAAGAATTTACCTACATCCAAGAATGTGAGGCAATAAGACTTAGTTCTAACAAATGCAAAGAAATTCTTCTGTTATTAGGTTTCCCTAATGAGAAAAATATCACAACAAAAATAAAATTAGTAACAAATTATCCCTTATTGTATTGGAGAAAAATGTTAGTATTTTACAAGAAAGATGAGCATCAGGGTAATTTTAGTTTAAAAACATTACTAATTTGAGTTGTATCTTTGTTCTAACTAAAAACTTCTTATAACAGTACTCTGGATGCCACATCCTTTTTCTTATAATTTAGCTTATGACATGTAGAATCAACATCTATGCTAATTACCTTTTTTGGTTGTGAAAATAATCATTTGAATCTTCCAACGATGCTGGCAACTTAGAATTTTCAATGTGACTGTTTGCATTCTGGCTTTTGTTGGGAGTGGCTTTTCTCTTAACTGATGCTGATGTTCACACATAGCAAATAAAGTTCAGAATATTAAGGAAATAATAAAAAGAAAATTTGCTTTTCTATGTATATATTATAATCTTGTCTTACATTTCAGAATCCTCCTGAAGTTTACTATAGAGATTTAAGGTAACAATTTCCAAAATGAATTTCATGAAACATTAGTTTGTGTGAAAAGAAAATTCTCCAGTCCATTTGGCAGACATTGAATTAAGCAACAGTAAACAAGAACACATTCACATACACCTAGTGAAGGACTTCCGTGTGCGCTGCATAAATCTGCCAGAGTAATTCAGGTTGTAGCAAACTTTGTCTTCAAAAACCTTTGGTTAAAAGTATGTTCTTGAAGTATTTCTCTAAAACTCTTCTCTGGAGAATACTAGTCTAATCACAAAGTATTAAAAATTATTTGTTATTTTATATATATCTTCATTCATGAAATTTCTCATTTTAATGGTATTTTCCATAAAGGCAGACAATCTATCTTTAGAACATTAACACTAACTTTCTATGATCTATGCATAAACAAAAGATCCACTAACTTAGCTAGCAGTGGTGATGTATATTTTCTCCTCTGTAAGTCAATTTTTTAAAAATTTAGAAAATTAATGAGTCAAATTAATGTTTGAAAAATCATGTTGCAAAAGTTGCCAAAATATTTTGCAACCTGCTGCTCATATGGGTTCAATTTTAGTTTAGCTGCTACCACTTACTTCCCAGCTGGCATTAGCAAAGTCATTTAAGGGAAACAAACACATTTTTTAAAAAAGATCTATTCAATGCAAAATGAACAAAAAATAGCTATACCAGCTGTTCAAATATTAATAGTAAAAGAATACTTCTTCTACCCGTCTCCCCAAAAGAAAAAAACAAAGCAAAACTTATTACTGAACCTATTATCACATAATTAAACCCAGAAAGCGCCAGTTAAATCATGATTATGTAAACAGGCCTTCTAGAGGTAGCCAGTGAACCATCTACCTGGCCATACATTGTAATCTTTGGTTTGAACTTGGAGTATGAAAGATTCTCTATGACATTTTAAGAGTGCGGGCTTTAAATAGTAACTGGAAAAAGCTTTTGAGCAGAGAGATAAATAATCCAATTTGTAGGACCAAGAATATAGCTCTGTTACACAGTGCCTGCCTAGCAAGCACGCACGAGGTCCTGAGTTCAATTCTTGGTACAGGAAAAAAAAAGAAAAAAAAAAGAATACTGCAAATGGAACTGCAAAGGATAGATTGTAATGAAGGAAAATGCAAACACAGAAACTTGACAAGATGATTTTTAAGTTCCTTTAACATAAGAATTTATTAATTTTGTAACAAGGATAATTTCACAGCTTAAAATCTGAACTTAAAGACTAATGAACTTAAAGGACTAATGAACTTAAAGAATGATGAACCCTCACTGGCCCCTCAAAAAAAAAAAAAGTCAGGCGTGTACTAGTTTGAGGCAATGAATGAGTGAAAGCAAAGTTGAGGCATACCATAAATTATAGAGACTTGTAGTACAGACCCAAGGGAAAGAAGAAAAGATAATTAATGTAGGGTAATACCCACTGCAATACACAAAACTGGGTGGAGCAATATAGGCTAAGTATCCCTCATCTGAAATGTTTGGGAATTTAAGTATTTCAGAGTTTTAAAAATTGGAACATTTACATAGACTTCAGTTATGCATCCCTAATTCAAAAATCTACAATGTGAAATTTTCCAAAATCTGGAAATTTTTGAGTATCTTATCAGCACTCGAAAAGTTTTATATAATATTAGAGTATTCAATTTTAAGAGAACTTAAACCTCAGATTTTTGAATCACAGAAGCTCCAACTGTACTTTTCCCCTGCTTTAATGTGCTTTAAAACATAAAGTGTACATATTGTCACCAATCATATTTTTCCCACAGGGAAGATGATCCAGATTCAAGATGAGAATGAATAAGGTAATGTAAGAACAAACAGAGTAAGTCAGAAAATAGGAAAGACGTGATCCCAAATCTACTGCTCTTTTACACAAAACAGATTATTTTCAAATAAATTTCTCCTTGTTAAAAAGGTTTTTTTTATTATGGCATTAACATATGCACTACAAACCTGAGTAAGTTACTATTAATGGATTAGCCAAAATATACTACATATTTAGAAAAGCCTCAGAGATTCATTATTTAGTTGAGTGTAAAGTTATTGACTGTAACTACTAAAATTGAATTATTCATAAAAATTTCTAAAAGAATAGACAACTATTTAGAAGAAAACAAGAGACATTATGGTAGCCACTGTAGATCTCCTGTTGTCTTGCTTTGAAATCTGTGTCACTTACGTTGTTTTCTTTTGATGTGCTTCGTTCTGTTTTGTTATGTTTTGTTTTACCCTCTTTAAAATAAAAAAAATTCTAAAAGAATGAAAAATAGAAGATGTACAATTCAAGAATATTTAACAAATAAAATACAAAAACACCTGGACAGGGGCCAGAGATTTAGCCCAGTGGTGTAATACCTGCTTGACAAGTGTGAGGTCCTGAGTTTGATTTCTGGTTATCCTCACCAAAGAATAAAACACTCAGAGAGCCAGGCATGGCTCACACCAGTAATCTCTGCATTTGCGAGGCTTAGGCAGGAGATCGTCGGAGGTTTGAGGCCAACCTGGGCTATATAGTAATTTCAAGGTCAGCCTGAACTATACAGGGAGACTCAGAAAACAAAAAGAAATCTAGAATTACTTAAAGTTGTATTACTCTCATTGCCTTCCAAATTCCATTATTTACCAAAAAATTTATCTTCTAAAATATTGCATATTTCAGAAGGGATATAATTTGTTACCATTTTTGTGCTATTTCAGTTATTATCTAAGAACATAGTAGGTAATCATTATATACTATTGAGTCACTGGTATAGTTGTATTAAGAAGGTTATTTAACAAACATTTATTTAGCACTATGTTCTATGCACAGTGCTTGACAATATATAGTTAAAAATCCTTGTCCTCAGAGCTTATAATATTTATGAAAAAAATTTTAACAAAGCGATAAGTAACAGAGCATATAAATGTTCAAGAAAATTAAAATTAAGGCTGAAGAAAATTACTTATATTTGTATGGGGATTTAAAAATTAAAAAAAGCATTTTTACACATAGCACACAATAAGGAATATTTCACCATCACAATAAGGAATAATAATATTAAATGGGAAACTGTCATACTAGGTATTCAAAAAAACTATAAAGGTAACCATCCATATCACTAGTGGCTTAGAAGAGGGATAAAAGGAAAAGAGTAGAGAATATAAAAGTTGCCATGTGTGCATAGGAATTTAGTATATGGCAAGGATGCCATTTGAAATCAATCAAAAAGTAATGGATTTACGTTTGGGGATAACTGAGGTTAGCCCCATACTACCTTATTCTTTTTTTTTTTTTTTGGTACCAAGGATCGAACTCACAACCTTGCACTTGTCAGGCAGGCACTTAAGCCACTGAGCTAAATCCCCAGCCCTACCTTATTCTTTATATTAAACAAATTTGGGAGGCTATATAAAAAGTAAAAACAAATCATTCATAACATATTCATATATATTTTAAACCAGGGGTGGCAAAAGCCTTTCTAAATATGACATACAACTTAGAAACATAAAAATGTACTATTTTTGTACATAAAAACTAAAAACTTGCTGGTTGTAGTAGTTCATGTCTGTAAATCTCAAGTACCTGGGAGGCTGAGGCAGAAGGACCACAAGTTCAGAGCCAGCCTGGTCAACTTAGTTAGAGCCTACCTCAAAATAAAATGAAAAAGGCCTGAGTACTTGCAAGGCAGATTACTTGCCTAGCCAAGTGTGAGACCCTGGGTTTAATACCTTGTCCTGAAAAAACAAAACAAAACAAAAACACAAAAAACTTTTTGAAAATTATCAAAAACAAAGTTACTCTATAAACTGTAAAAATATAACATAAAAAAGTTTACAGATCAAACTCTAAATATGAATACTTTAACAGAATACAAGCAAAAGATTAAAAAAATCACAAAACACATAGGACTAATCAATAAAGATTAAAAGATATTGAACTTCACCAGGAGAAAAGAAAAGCTAAATATGAGAAAAGTGACGAGTACATTCTTTCCGTCAAAACAGTAAAACTTTTAAGACTACTACTATTTCAAACTTAGAGAACAGATATTTTGTATTCTCATGTACTAAAAGAGAAACCTAGGATATATGTGAATAACTTTAATAGACTGTACAACTATCAATAAAATGTACTGCACATAAGGAAAAATGTTAGAAACCTATACCTCAAAAAACACATAAAAGTTAATTCCTAGTTGATTAATGAACTAACCTATAAAATGTTTACATAACAGGAAATGTTAAAGAAAGCCATAAAAAATTTGCAAGGTAACACAGGACTCTGTTGTCAGAATCTTGCAGTAGAAGGATTCTTGAAGACACTAAATAAAATTAGCTATAAAAGAAAATGCTGATAAATTTCTCTACACTAAAGTTTAAGAACTGCAGAGTAGAACGTTTTACCTAGAACTCAGGCTTGTGGGCCATAAGGTCTTTGTCACAACTCAATTCTGTTACAGTGAAAAAGCAGTCACTGACAGTATTTCAACAAAACTTTATTTACAAAAACAAGCAACAGGGTATACTTTAAAATAAAAATAATACATGGCTACTGACTCTTACCCTAAAGCAACCACTAGAATTTTAAAAAAACACAGTATAACTTAGAAGCCAATACTAAATATGTAATTGTGTCATAAAAAAGTATTCAACCCCCCAAAATGGCAAAAGAAAACAAAAAGAATACATATGACTAACAGAAAGAAAACTAGCAACATGGTAGATTTAAAACCAAACATCAATAATTACATTAAATGTAAATATCTCAACACCCTAATTAAAAAGCATGCATTGCCAAATTGAATTTAAATAATTATGCTATCTACACAAAAATCACTTGAGGGCTGGAGATATAGTACAGTGGAACAGCACCCACTTGGCAAGCACAAAGTCCTGAGTTCAATTACCGATACCAAAAAAGAAAAAAAATTCACTGGAACTATAAAATCACTGACAAGTTAAAAGTAAGAATGGTGGAAGGTATACCATAGAGACAATAATAAAAGGAAAGGAAGAATGGCTGTATTTATATCAGACTCAATAAACATCAAAATAAGAACTATTACCAGAGATATAGAGAAGCATTGTATGATACTGGGGTTAATTCATCAAAAAGACACATTAATCCTAAATATGCATGGATATAAAAAAGTAGAAATTGATAGATATCTAAAGACAATATTCCTTTTTCAGTAATTAAGCATGTTGACAACATTTAAGAATTGCTGTTGGGCTGGGGATTTAGCTCAGTGGCATAAGAGCCTGCCTGGCAAGTGTGAGGTCGCGAGCTGAATCCCTGGTATAAAAAACAAATTGCTATCATCAAAAGAATAAAAAGACAAGTTACACTTAAAATCAAATGAATTGCATATACATACTGAAATTTTTTTAAAATATTGATTTACTTCCTATTTTGCATTTTAAATTACTGACATTATATAATGGAGAATTTATACATAATGAATCAATCTTTTAAAAGAACAGAAAATATACAAAACACTTGGGAAAACTTTTGAAGGCAAATACAAATGGTCATTAGACATGAAAAATCCTAGACCAAGGAGAACTTGTAGAAAAGAAAAAATATTAAGAATTAAAAATTTAATGCAATATTTAACAACAGATTAGATACCATTAAAGAATAATTGATACAATTGAAAGAGTTAAAGAAATTATTCAGAAAATTGAGCAAAAGAAATGAGGAAATAGAAAATCTCTAATATACTCCCAAGGTAATGGTTCAATAGGAACTTCTAGACATTGATACTGAGTTCAACTACTGTGGAAGATGCATAGATGTTATTTAGTAAAGCTGATGTAAAAATGTATATAATAGCGTATTTTTATTAGCCCCAGACTGCAAACAAACCAAATGTCTATTAGCAGTAGAAAAGGTAAGCAAATGATATATATTCATAGAAACAGTACAACAATGAAAATAAATGAAACCGTAACATGTGACAACATAGTTGAATCTGGTATAAGGTTTTAATTTAAAGCATACACATTCAGCTTGTAAAACTAAAAAAGAAAGCAAAACAATTATTACAAAAATCAAAGTAGTAGTTACCCCTATTGAAAAAGGGTGTGACCAGAGAAAGATATACCAATTTGGAACATCTTCTAAAAGAAGAATGCCAACAAAACTATATTATTTTAGAAAGAGCATTTAAAATTCTAAAAAGAATAACAGAACAAATGCACCATTTTGCATTTAGAAAAATATTGCAGCTCTATGTATAATAACATTAATACAGGACTGGGGAAATAAATTATGATGGAATTTCATAATGATGAAGATATATATTAATTAGTATGAAGTATCTAAGAAATATTTTAAGATAAAAGAAGCTTTTGTTTTCAGTGTATGCATCCTCATTGAAAAATAAAAAATACATATTGCATACAAGAACCACAAAGAGTAACTGCAAAAATATATATCAAAATGCTAACAAAAGCTACCTCTGAGTTGTAGAATTACTGTTAATCCTTATTTTCTATTTAATACTTACCAATGTTTTTAGAGCTTTTCAAAATGAACAGTCTCTCATTTACAATACAATACAATTTCTTTGGATTAAAGTATCAAATTAATACTAAAAAACCACAATTGCATGGAACCTAAAGAATTAAAACTCCCACTATTCTTTCCCAAAGTTTTGTGTTAGCAGCATAATTTGGGCGGTATGTAAAATATGACACTGCTCATAACCACTTTATTAACCACTTGATCTTGTACTATTCAGGAATACTGGGATTCCAACGGAAAGCAAAACAATTATCACAAAAATCAAAGTAGTAGTTATCTCTATTGAAAAAAGGGTGTGACCAGAGAAAGATATACCAATTTGGAACATCTTCTAAAAGAAAAAGTATCGTTTTCCTTTAGCTTAACTTTAAGTGACTTTTATCGTGACTGGAAAGCAGAGACATGCCCAAATAAAGACAAAGGTAAAGAATCTCACTGAGCATCTCACCGGAGTCAAGTGAAAAACAAGAAATATGAATGTGCTTAATATTTAAGAAAATGCTGTTTGGAACCTGAAGTATTGCTTAAATTTATACAATACATGTATTACATACTATACAGTTAGAAACTAATAGCTTCATGGGGTTGGGTATATAGCTTGGTGGTAGAAGTGCTTGCCTTGTATATAGGAGGCCTGAATTCAGAACCCTGGTTTTGAAAAAAAAAAAAAAGTAGGTTTCGCAGTTATTGTGGATATTGTCATTAATTTGGGGGGATTTATTTAATATATCTGCCTTTCCTCTGTAAATAGCATATTTCCTTATGTAATATAAAAACTGAATTTTTTCTATTCACTCAGAGTTTAGTCCATTTTATTAATAGCATTTTTCTTTAATTCTGATGAAAGTATTTTTAGTTACCTAGCACTTTTTAATAAAATTATTAATTGATAGATATAATTAGACAAAACTTTTGAATTCTTAGAAATACGTATGTTCCCATTAGTAAAGTTAATTTTGCCTTGGTTTGACACTGTTTACCTGAACACGATCCCTGAGTCACTCAGTAATACCAAAGTTTTATGTGGTAAACCACTTCCTTTTTCTTTTCCAATAGTTTTAATTTTATCTGAAACATTCATTATGAAAGAAATAAAGATAGTAGAGTTTTTTAAAACACTGTAACTATTTCTACTTTATTTTAACACAAAGGAGAGGGGTTTTTTTCCTCGTGCTTAGCAATTTTTTAATCCCCACACTGAACTGTAGCTTTCCTTTTAACTATTTATATTTGTAAGCAAGGTTTGCTCAGCATTTACTTACAGACCTGACTACTAAAACACACTATAATAACCTTCATTTTTCCCATTTCACTTGAAATCACCTTCTTCCTGATTCTTGCTAAAAAGTTCTTTCAAAATGTTTTCTAAGGAACTGGGAATTCTTCCAGGTTCTTCATTTGACAAAGTTAGGCTAACTGGTCTCTGGATTTTTCCATCAATTTCAGCAATATCATTATTAGTTTGCTGCCCATCTAAAGTAACTGTCGATGATACTGAATAAACGTTTCCTAAATGGTCCATTACAGGAAGCAAATATAATTCTGGTTGAAGAGCCTAAAACATATAGGAAAATTTTAAAATTAGTTTGTAACTAGAAAAAAAATACGAGTTTAAAAATTAGTATAAGTTAAAAATATCATATTACATACATATGGAGGAGCAAATGATTTGAGTTTTAATTCTGATTCTTGCTTTTCTTTCACCTAGAAAAAAAGAAGTGAGAAAGACTGAAGCTTTTACAAGATTTTCCAATTATTTTTACCTCCATTTTCTTTTCAGAGACATATATGTGTGGCATATATACATCATATTTAAAACTGGCTAGATTCTAAAAAGTGGAGAATATAAAGCAATTTCTATTCATTGCATCAAATATACTAGAAATTCAATGTCTCTTAATAATAATTCAAGCTATCTTTTGCATGAACTCACTATGTAGAACTGCTACATGGTAGTAGACAAGATCTGAGAGGCAGCCTATTATGTAAGAACTCCCTATCTCTTGCTTGAACCACTAAAAGCCTTCTGGCTAGAATCACTTCTAGTCCCTTTTCACTTTAATTCATCTTTTTAAGTGAGGCCCAATTAATTTTATTTTGTGAGCCAGGATCTCCCTATTTAGTGCAGGCTGGCCTTAAACTCACTGTGTAGCCCAGGCTGGCCTTGAACTCCCAGTGATCCTCCTACCTCAGCCTCCCGAATGTTGGGATTACAGGTGTGTGCCACCATGCCTGGTCTCTCAATTAATTTTTTTTCAAATCTATTTTATTTCAAAAAGAAAACAAAACAAAACAAAATTCAAAACACGTCATTAGGGGAGGACTGATTTTTTCTGATATCTTTGTATGTTCTCAATTATAATCCTTTGTCTGAAGTACAGCTGGCAAACATTTTCTCCCACATTGGTGGTTTCTTTTCTTGTGCATAAAGCTTTTCAATAGGACGGGATCCCAGTTGTTGATTCGTGATAGCTCCTGTGCAATCAGGATTTTGTTCATAAAGTCTTTGCCTATACCAATGTCTTCAAGAGTTTTACCTTCTCTTATCTTCTAGTGGATTTAATGTTTCTGTTTTAATATTAAAATCTTTAACCGATTCCAATTTTAGCTTAGTGTATGGTGAAAGAGATGGGTCCAATTTTAATCTTTGGTATATGTAGAGCCAGTTTTTCCAGCCTCATTTTTGGGGGGGGGGTGTTTGGTTACTGGGATTGAACTCACAACCTCACAATTACCAGGCAAGCACTTGAGCTGCTGAGCTAAATCCCTAGCCCTCCAGCACCATTTATTAAGGAGTCCAAATTAATTCTTATTAAAAATTATACTCATGTCACCCTTTTGGTTAAAAACTCCAGGCTTCAGAAAGAATAGCATAAATCATGCATTCAACACCTTCCACAAGCTATAATTTGCTATGCACTATTCTCCAGTTACTTTTTTAAAAAAACACTTATTCCTTGGTTGCTACATACAGTACTCTTCAAGGGAAGGATCCTTATTGGATTCTTTTTTCTAGTTTTGTACATAATAAGTGTATCAATAAACATTTGCTGAAAACGCTCCTTGCATAATAACATTTTAAATTTTGTCTCCTGTTTCTTCTCAAGGATATTTACACACACACACACACACACACACACACAAATTCCATGCTTTCAGTGCCTGAAACATGTATTTACGAAACATGCATTTAAGAACTATAATTTGATAATCTCTACTTTTCTTTTATCTGAACAAAAAATAAGAACGCTCACCACAGCTAAATTATTTCCAATGCATTTCAGAAATAAAAATTTTTCTGCAACAGCATCTTCACCAAGGAACTCACCAAGGCGCAATCTCAGGGCTTGTAAAGTAAGTTGAGGAGATACTCTGAAATACAATGAAATTATTTTATAATATAAAAGTAAATAGGTTTTGGCTATACTAATGACTCGTACCTTTAGTCAACTATCTCAAACATAAATAACGATTTTATATATCAGATGTAGCTTAATATACTGTTTCTATATTGCCTTGCACTTCGTAGCTCTTTGGATACTTTTTCAAAATAAATGTCTGTTAAAATTACACGAATATTTATAAAAGCTTTTTTGTACTAATAAAAAGATTTTCCGTTTCTGTAACCCATCTCCAAATTTTATTATTAAAATAAAACTTAATTTATATCCTTTAAATTTTTTATTTTATTTCATTAATACAAATTTGTAGTACATCATTAATGCATTGACTGTAGGTAGCTGGTACATATACATGACATGTCTTATTTCTTTTTATGTCCCTTCCCCACCCCTTCATCTCTTAGTCCCCTTCACATTTGCCAAAGATTTATCTATTTCTTATTGCCTTTATTTTGCATTTTGATTCATTTACACTTTTGTTTCTCACATAAGAGACTGTATAATTCTTAAGCTTGTGTGTCTTATTTATTTCACTTAACATTATGGTTTCAAGGTATATCCATATATACACATAAAGACCAAGGTAGCCACAGATACTTATTTTGGGAGTTCAGCAGGAATGATTTATTCTTAAGTGTTGGGGACCACAAATTCACAATGGCTAGTTTTACATACTTCCTTAAGGGATGAGCAGAGGCTTGGGATTTTTGGTATCACCCTTTTGAGATCCTCCTGCTTTCCCATTAGGATTGGGTCATGCTTTCTCACCTATTAAGACTAAAACCACTGAGACTAAGACTAAAATCAAGACTAAAACTAAAGGTACTCTGGGGCAACATTCTCAGTCTAAAATCACCACTGCTCTCTGAGTCATCCAATGATCCCCTCCTCAATCAATAAATGCTGAGAGCCTGACTGCCTCATGGTCTTTCATTCCTCATGAACAACTGAACATCCTGGATCTCCACTGTACGGTCATTTTGTCTCTTGCTCTTTTTCCTCTCACCATGTGCTGTAACACCTCACAAGAGACTGGAGAATCACTGCGGGGGTTCTTTTTTTTTTTTGGTCTTTTTTTTTTTTTTAATTTGGTACTGGGGATTGGACTCATGACCTTGTGCTTGCCAGGCAGGCGCTTATGTTGCTGAGCTAAATCCCCGGCCCACTGCAGGGGTTCTTGATACATAAGAATTTCTTTGAAGATTAAATGATGCCAGACTCTACAACTTTACTCATCAGGGATACTTTCCTCAATGTCTAAAGCTTAAAGCCGCTACTTATGTTATTGTTGGAAGTTCTTGGTTTTCTAAATCATTAAAAGATAATTAGAGAATTCATTGATTGAACCACTACTTCATCAACATATTAATTGAGCATTGGTTATGTAGTCTTGTTATACAGGATGGAAATTTGACAATCAACAAAACAGACAAAAATCTCTTCCCTCATAGACTTCAAGTGGGAGAAAAAAATTAATGAAGTACATAGTAAAAAACATATTTCACAACTGTAAGTACTATAGAAAAATAAAATAGAGAAGAATAAAACAGTCTATAGCTGTTATTTAACACGCAGTGATCACAAGATATATACACAAAAAAGTAATAGTTGAGTAAAGACATAAAGGAGGTAAGAGAGCATGTGGTAAGGCCAGAAAATGTATTATAGTGGAAAGGAACAACAACAAAAAGTTCAAGGGTCCTAAGGTTGGGCCATATCTGAAATATTCCAGAAGAGAAAAGAGGTTGATATGCTTGAAGAAAGTGATGGGAAAGTTTAGGAAGAGAGGTACACTCAAGAGAGATAAAAGCAGGCAGTCAGATCATGTAGTATCATGTTTCTGTGAATGTGAAAATATACACATAAACACACACATCACACACATACAAGTGTAGGTAACACACATATCTTCATTGATTATATTTTAAATAGTTTTTCACAGCTCTTCAAACACATTTTTAATTTTAGATAACTTTTTTCTTCTTTTTGTATATAATTAAAGTAATATGCAGGCTATATGCTATTGTCTGGATAACAGTCTTATGACCAAATGACTCTGATCCTACCAAAATATTTACCTGTTACATAATCGTATTTGTTAATAGTGTTCATTAAATTTGGAATGGATCCATCAAATAAAATATTGTTCACTTATAATTTTTAAATTTTTAGGAAGAATTTTCTTTACAGAAGAAAAGGATTTGTTTTTAGGTATTTTGTTACATGACTACAAAATACTTGCCTTATAAATCCAGCAGAAATAAATTTGTTAACAACTTCTATTGATATAGTATTTAACTTATAGTTCCATGATCCTTCAGGGACATAAAAAACATGAAGCTCCACCAACTGAATGAAAAAAACCAGGTAAAATATTTTTAAGATGGTCAGAAATCAATATCTTATAGAATTTTAATAAATAAAATTGAAATAAACAAATACATGCATCTCTGTGAATTAAAAATTCAAAAATTTGTTAAGTTAGTTATTTGGCACTGAGAACACATATTCCTGGAAATGATGTTGTACATATGGCTTGATTCATAGATTATCTCAAAATATTTGATAAAGATGCTCTTTCTGTGGCCTACAATAAGAATATGAGTTTTCTCATCAACAACCTTTATCCCTCCCACTTCTCCAACTACTCATTATTTTGGAGTGATCTTATGTTATCTTTATCATTTGTACGTCGTCTCCACACTAGATTTGTGATAACTGATACCTCTGAGTACCTTCAAAAAGCTAACATCATGGTTAGGAAAATATAGTTGTTTCCTAGAATTTCAGAAAGAACTATTCCATACGTAGGACACATCTGTAAGCTTGTCTGTGCTTATATAAAACCATCTACTTTTCTGTTTAGTTATATAATGGCTCTAATTCGAATCCTTCTATTTAGAATATTTAGGATACTATAAGAAATGGCAAATTGAGTCTCATTTATAGTCTAAAGAAAGCTGCTATTCACTGAATGTTAAAAGTAAAAAATAACCAATAAATATAAAATGCTAATAGGTTTTCTAGTATATTATATTACTGGGGAAAAAGAATGAAAGCAGATTAAGGAAATGATTATACTCTAATAATATTAAATATCTGAGAAAACTTTAAATTTTGAATGTGATATATTATTAACATCAGCTGTTTTTATAGGAGATAAAAAAGATTCTTGCATCAAAGGTAAGGTTCAAATTATTTTTGTAAATAAAATTATTTCTGTACATTTGATAAAACATTAAACAACATTTTAAATATCTGCATAGACATGATGGTATTTTCCATATGGTGCATTTTGAATAGCAAAGTAAAAGATTATTTCCTAACTTATATGCTAAGTAACTGCAAAACTTAAGAAATTTGAAGTAAATATGACATTATCTTTAGATAAATGCATTGACATGTTACAGGGGAAATTATTTCTTATCCTAAACATTTGAATGTCTGTTTCTAGAAAAAAATACTTCCAGTTGTTTTCAGAACAATAAAATAGTTAAAAATTTTAAAAGTATATATATTTTAGCGTTAAACATTCTACTTATACCAGACTCTTGATTTATCTTTATCTTTTATTTCTGGCTTTAATGTAAATAACTCATTAATATTTTCACTAAATTCATTAACTAACAAAATATATTGTAAGAGATATATGCACAGGAGCACATATTTTTCCATTTGCCTTAGGTTTTGAAATGGCAACCTGTGACATTGTTGAACCGTATTTGTATTTAAAATGTTGATCTCTTGTTCATCATGGACTTTTGCAATAACTTGAATTTTTGAAAATATTGTATGAAAATATTTATCTTAATTTATTAAAGCTTTTAGTGCCACCTCCCCCACTTAAATTTTGCACCCTGACAGCAAGTATATCATTTGCCTTGGAATAATCCTGGCCCTGTAAGGGATACATAAAATAACTAATAAACATAAAAGACTAATAGGTTATCTAGTGTAATATAAGCAGATAGTTACTAGAAAAAAAAGAATAAAAGCAGAGCAAGAAAAATAGGAAAGACAAGGATTGGAGAAGTTTTCAATTTTAAATAGAATAGGGTAGCTATCACAGAGCAGCTGAGATTTATGAATTAAGGGAAATAATGAACTAGTCAAATGACCCTAGATAAAGAGTTCCATAAAGACCTAAAGGGAGCCCTTGGGAGGCTGAGGCAAGAGGATCGCCAAGAGTATGAAGCTAGCCTGGGCCAAACAGTGAGTTCAAGGATAGCCTGGGCCATGTAGCAAGAGTGTCTCAAAAAACAAACAATAACAGCAACAGTAAAGAAGAGCTAAAGGAAAGATCTAAAGGTAGCTGGTATGATTAAGTCAGAGAGAGTGGAGAAAAAACAGTAGAAAGTAAAAATTAGGAGAAAAAGAATTAGTAGAACAAAATAAGTAAAGCCTCTGGGCTAGGTAAAGGCTTTTTTTTTCTTTTTTTTTGAGACAGAGTCTTACTGTGTAGTGAATGAAAGAGTGGCACACTACCAGAGAAACATTCAGTCATGAGTTTAACATGAGAATAGTTCTTATGTTGGCATACTTTTCTTTACCATGTTCTGTTCTGGAGTAGGTGAGGTATAGGTGAAGAAATGAAGGACAGAGTTGTTTTGCAGATGAAAACAATAGAGCAAGAGAAAGGCAAAGAGTCAAAACTATGAGTTAAGGATTGATCAAGACTGCTTTGTGGAATTTAAGGTAGGTATGGAGCACACCATATTATTTCTCATTATTATTGAGAAAGATAATAAAATCAATTCACCAGAGGTCTCAATTTAGAATACTGGAGAAACTGAGCTAGTGACACAATAAGTATAATTGGATAATGGGATACACAAGGTGAAGAATTAATATCTAATACTTTATATAACTTGTTTTTTATCAAAACTTCTCAAAACCATTGATAGGCATAATTTTCTTACCTCTGATGAAGAAGGCCGACTTGGATTGAGTGACATACTCATCAGTGTTTACAAGTTATAATTATCAGTTGGAATTCTGTTTGTTCTTGGAACTTTCTTCATTAAGTAGTACTACATACTACAAAATATTTTTGGCTTGTTTAAAATAGCATTGCACCGACTGCTGGTCTCTGATTAAAAGAGTGAAAAGCAATACAAAAGTTTTAAAACATTCCAAATGAAACTTGTGAATGTGTACAATCTTACTTTCATAAAAAAGACATACTACAAATAAACAGGCAGGTAATTGCAATAAAATAAACATATATCTTATACAGATGATCCCAATCTTAGTGCAAAAGCAACACTTCAAATTGAGAATTTTGATCTTTTCTTGGGTTAGCAATGTGTGGTTCACAAAGCTGGCCACTTTTGACATACCTAATGATCACATTCATCATAGGGAATTTGTAGCTGTACAACTATCTTGAGAGAGAGAGAGAGAGAGAGAGAGAGAGAGAGAGAGAGCGAGCCCCATTATATTATCCCTTCTAAGGTAACAGCAAAGAAGTCATGTTTTGGACTGTAAGAATTCTTTTTGTTATTTCTGACTGGATCAGTGCTGGAGAGGAAATCCTGGGCCAGCCCAGAAACAAACAAAATGGGTCAACTTCAATAGATGAACCATTAGAAATTAAAACTAAGAAAATATCTCATGATTAAAGTATTAGTTGGTCGATACTAAAACAGGAATAAAGTAGAAAAAGAATTCATAAAGTAGTATAGTTATCAGAAGCCCATGTTATGAGTTATAGCTATAATTATTTATAAACATTAAAAGGCAGAATAAGTGAATTGGTTGAGGGAGGTATATTAAGGAGATACATAGCTGGGTCACATTTATCGATAGGCACCACAGAGAAAAATTCTTGTTGAAAATTCTTGTCTGCTGAAGCTCAGAGCCCTGGATCTACTTCCAGTTTGGTCTATCACTGGGCAAATTTTTAGTTTTGGATTTTTTTTTTTAATTTTATTTAAAAAGAAAAAAAATACAGAAAAAAGGGTAGAAA
>PVJX010010250.1:0-43823 GCA_004027295.1 Dolichotis patagonum
TTTTCTTTTAGCACAATCTCCCCCAGCTGGTTGCTTCCACTGTGTCCAAAATCAAGAATCATACATTTTTAAGAAATCAAAGAAGCTGGGAAGGAAAATTAGTATTTCATTAGTCTCTTGTCTTTTTGATGTCTCGCTAGTAGCTTTTAAATTTTATTGCAAAGCTCTTGAACTTCATTTCAGTTACCTGATAATGTATCACATTACAGTAAAATCTTCTAAGTCAGGGAATAAACCATATAAACAAAGTGCTGGATTTAGAAACCTATTGATAAAGATCAGTTGCAGAGTAGCTTTGGCAGAAGCGAACACCCTTCAGGTGATATAATTGATTACTTCTTCCTATGCAGGACAACACAGGGACTCATCTGTGAAGGAAAAGCAGTGAACCAACCCAAGAAGCTGCCGCTAATGACAGACAGCCGGGTGTCAGGTTCCCAGCCCCGTCTGCCCGGGTGGTCAAATCTGAGTCACCTACAGGGACGTTTTTTGGGCCCGAAGCTCCCATGGAGAGTTGTGAGTTCTCTGTCTTTTGATCTCCTAAGTACAGACAAGCTCTGGCTTTTGCCTACAGCCTCCAGGACCACCTGGAGGCAGGTGCCCTGGGTCCATCTCTGTGATGCCACTTAGCCTGCCATTGCTCTATGTCACTGAATGCCACGCCATTTTTGTTTTGTGAAAAGCTGCAAACCGTGAACACTGGTAAACATCAACATATCCCCATATATTCTTGCATCGAAGCCAATCTATTTACAACATGCTGTGGGGCAGTTTTCTTTTGTTTAGAGTGAACTACTTGGAAAGGCTCTGAATTTTTACTTATTTTTTATTTTGAAGCTATATATATATATATATATATATATATATATATATATATACTCACTGAGCAACTCCCCAGCTCCAGGCCTTCAATTCCTGGTAACTGCCTTTCTTCTCCTCCTCGTTTCTGTGAGGCACTTTACAAACCTCATCGAAGTGGCATCACACACTGTCTGTCTTCCTGTGGCTGGTTTGTCTCATTTAGCCTAGTATCTACCCATGTTGCTGCCTATGGCTGGTTTCTTTCTTTTTTAAAGGCTTAAACACACTTTGCTATGTGTGTGTGCCACATTTTCTCTTTATGGACATTTAAGCTATTTCTATAACTTGGCTATTGTGAATAACACTGCTGTGAACCTCACAGTTCCTATGTCACTTTGGCATCTTGATTTCAAGTCTTTTGAAGGTATCCTAGAAGTTAGGGTTGCCAGATCATACGGTAACCTTTTATTTTTTAAGTAAACTCCATGCATGACGACTGAAGCATAATCTGGTATTCAGGATGAGTTCCTGGACTAAAAAAAGAACATAAAGTAAACACTAAGAAAAAGTGAAGACCGTATGGGCTTCAGTTAATGACAACGTATCAGTATTGTTGAATTAGTTGTGACAAATGTTAGTGACAGGCTACAGGACAAATCTCCATCTTGCAATTTTTCTGTAAATTGAACAATTTATTTAGAATTTGTAAAGTGAACAGAGAAGTATTTGAATGTTTCAAACCCAAAGACATGATGAATGTTTGAGGTGGTGGGTATGTCAGCTACCCTTATCTGATCACTATATATTATTACATTTGTTGAAATATCATACTGTACCCTATACATAGTCACAATTATTATGTGTCAATTAAAAGTTTTGGGATCTGATGGTATAGCTCAGTGACAGACGCCTAGCATTTGCAGGGCCTTGGTTTTAATCCCCAGCACTTAAAAAGGATTTGTCAGTGAATAAAAATAAATTTCAGTGACCTGTGCCAAAATCTTTTTTCTTTCTTTGTTTCTTTTCTTTTTCTTTTTCTTTTCTTTTCTTTTCTTTTCTTTTCTTTTCTTTCTTTCTTTCTTTTTTTTTTCTTTCTTTTTTTTTGTCTTTTTGAGGCAGGGTTTCACTATGCAGTTCAGGCTGGGCTTGTGCTTACTTTGTAGCCCAGGCTTGTCTTGAATTTGCAGTGATCCTCCTGCCTCAGCCTCCTGAGTGCTGGGATTACAGGCATGCATCACCAAACCTGGCGTGCCAAAATCCTAACAGTGGTACAACATATAATTCATTTTATTTTCTAGTACTCTATTGTTAGGCATTACTTAGCAAGTAAAATAAAATGTATCATAAAGGAAAAAAGTCACCTTGTATGTTTTTTCACTAGTATCTGAGTGAAAAATCCGAGTACCTGTTCTCGGTTAAATTACTCACGATGATTAGGTATTTAGAGGAACTACCTTGCAGTTCTAGGATGCCAGGGAACAGCACTGAGAAATGCGGTAAGTTCAAATGCTAGAGGGATTAACATGCTAGAGGAAAACATAAGTCTTCTCATAGTGCTATATATGAGATACAATCAAAATATACAACGAATGTTTAAATATTTAGAAATTTACTACAGTAAAAACACATTGTCATTAATCCTTTCAAAACGCTGCCCCTTTGCTCAGAACACTCGTCCTATCATGCCTGCCACTCTCTGAAGCAGTTCTGGAATCTTCTTTCATGAGTATCTTTACAAGGCCGGATCAAAATACGGTGAATGCTGCTGCCCAGCGCCACCCAGTGGAAAGGCAGGCTCACAAAAACACGATGGTGCGTCCTCATCCATCTTAGTCACCAGATCTGGCTCTGTGACTGTGACTTCCGGCTTTTCCTCAAGTCAAAATGACCAGGAAATAATTGTTGTGAATCAGTTCAGGACATCAGGGCAGCTATGAAAACACGACCAAAGACACTCAAGATTGAGGATTTCAGAACTGTTCAGAAAATGGCAGGAACGATGGGAATAGTGGGGAGTATTTTGAGGGGTGTTAATGGCAATGTGTGTGTTTTATTTTTTTACTGTAATGATTTTTTAAAATTTAAATATTCATCATATATTTCAATCACACCTGATAAGTTACGGATGCTTTCAGCTTCAAGTGAAAATGAAAGCCAAATGGCTAAGAAAAGAGAAGAATGTGTTGATTCTTGTCACTGCAAAGCACAGGAATAGATTCCAGTTTGAGCCCATCTAGGCGCTCAGCTAGTGACATCTGGAGACAAACTTGGTCCCTCTTTTCTCTCAGGGCCTCTGGGTTCCTTATGCAGCAAAGATGACTGCAGCTGTACTGGGCCCTCAGATTTCTGCAGAGCACCCCAGCAGACAGGGTAGACCCCTCCCCGGGAGTGTGGCACCATGTTCCTGTCTAAACAAGCCACTCACTAAGAGTCTCGAGGACTTACATGCGTGTCTCTGAAGCTGAACCACCCAAGACCGTGCGTGGGAGTGTCTGTCCTCAGGAGAGTAGGGGACACGCCTGACCGGGAAGAGTAGATGCTCGACCTTCAAAACCAAGAAGTCCCCCACAGATTACAGTGGGTATGATTCATAGCAACAGTCAGGAACCGCAAAGTGACACCCTGCTTTCCCAGTCAGAATCATGCTGAACTGGGACTGGAAGAGGCAGGAGTTTCTGCGATAGGAAGTCCAGAGCAAAGACTTGCATGTCTAACTTCTGTGTACACCAGGGGAGTTCATCCAAGGGTTGATTTGCAATACGACACCACAATGCCATCCTCTCTCTCTGTTACTGCCCACTGCCGTCCATCGTCATTCTAACCGTGGAACTGCGGATACCCCTGCCTTGCCTCTGTCTTCTATCTCCATCTTAGCACTCAGTACAACTGAGAGTCATTCCAGCAAAGCTCTGAATTTGGCTTGGTGAACGCCAGACCCATTCTGCATTGCTTAGTTTTCCTTGTAGACAAGCCTTATAAAATGTTTGGCACACTACATATACCTCTGCGTTTCCCTCAAGATGACATGCCTAAGATTAATGAATGGTATTCATTTTCATGACTGTCATATTCTCTTGGGTAGCTAAACTACAATTGATTTACCTCTTCTCTTGTTGATGGCATTTGGGCCGCTTCCAGGTTTGGCTCCTACCAATATTGTACATGTAAACACTTCAACCCTTTTTTTTCTTTTTTCTGTTTTTTTTTTTTTCTATACCAGGCATTGAACTCAGGACCTCATGCTTGTCAGGCAGGCCCTAGGCCACTGAATTATATCTCTGGCTTGCTTGCTTGCTTGCTTTCTTTCTTTCTTTCTTTCTTTCTTTCTTTTTTTCTTTCTTTTTCTATTTTCTTTTGGTATCAGGAATCAAGCTCAGGGTCTTGTGCTTGCCAGCCAGGCACTGTGCACTTGAGTTAGGTCTCTAGCCCAATAGTTCAGTATATGTTTCCTGGTACACATGTCTAAGATTTTTCTCTGTAGAAATGATTCTTAACTTTGGTTACCTTTTGAAATCACATGGGAATACTTAAACAACACTGATGCCAGGGTCCCATTTTTAGAAATTCTGATTTAGTCCTGAAGTATTGCTTGAGCATAATCTTTTTAAAATTTTCTGAGGAGCAGACTTGCTGAGTCAAATGGTAACTGAATATTCAACTCTGAAGTTAGCTGTGCTTACCAGTAGGGATGTAACTCAATGGTAGTGCATTTGCCAAGAATGTATAAAGCCCTGGTTTGATTCTTAGTACCAAAAAAACAAAAAAAACAAACGCTGCTGCGTCAGTTTAGACTCACCAGTTAGACTCACCAGTTCCTATTCATTTCAACCTTATCAACACTGTTGTCAATCTAGAGGATTTATTCATCCTTCAATGCATTTTTTAAAACTTTGAGTTAGTTGTCACTTTCTTCTGATGCTTAAGATTTTATGTGCAATCAGAATATTTGTTACCATGATGTATTATTATATATTGATTAGTATATAGACTATTAAAAAGCATGAGAAGTGATGCAAATGCTAAGAAACTTGATTTAGCTCCTTAACATGTAAATACATGGAAACACCATGTTGAACAACATAAATACATAAAAATTTTACTTATCAATTAAATTTTTTTGAACTTTCAAATGTGCTATAATTATTCTTTTTATCTCAAATTATTTTGCATTTGGCTTGTGGAAGCATCTGTGAGCTTTGGTAGTTAAAGGACACATTTTAGTTTTGCCATGGGGGTTGTTTTCCCCCTAGTCTATTTTCCCAGTGGACTGCAACACCAACTATGAAATATCTAATGCCCTTCCATACCAGGACAGAATAAATATATTTGACATGTCTGAGTGCTCTACTTTGTCCCTTAGGAGATTTGCTCTATCCTCAAACTCCAAAGCTTCACAACTGAGCTTAATGTGTCTCACACCTCCACCCCCAAATTCGTCCCCTCTCCCAGCATTTCCCACCCAGGTTGTGGACAGCTCTATCCACCTCTCACTAGGCCAAATGGTCTTGTCAACTTTCACCCCTAAATAGCCCTGAATTCCATCCCTCACCATCCTGTTTCTATCATCACGGCTGCAGTGGGATCTTCATTATTCCTTCCCAGTTTTAGCAGCTGTGTCTCCAGACTTCTCCTCCTATCACCCTACCCACTGCTGCAGTCTTCCTGAAGGTGATCTTTCTAAAATGCAAACCTGAAGCTGTCCCTTTCTGAGGGAAATTCTTCTGACATGTTAATGAGGCTTAGGCTGCATCCTTGGGCTGATACAGGACCTCTGATTTGATGGGTGCCTTTCCTTTACCTGCCTACTTCACTGTCAGCTGTGAGAGGCCAGGAGACTGTCTGTCTTCCCTACCTCGGAGCCAGGCTCACAGCCTAAAACCTCACTGATCTTCACTAAATGGCTGCGTCACAGTCCCACCTCTAGAGTTGATGAGGCTTGGGTCCTTTTTTGACAACCAATCTTAACTTTTCCCCACCAACCCAAGGGCGTCTCCTCGCAGAACGCTTAGGTTGGCCACTATTTACTCACACACTCACTCCTCGTGAGATTCCCACCTCACTCACCTCGGCAGGTGCGCTGAATGAATGGTAAACCAAACCTACCAGGGCAGCCCAGGAGTTAATATTTACTTAAGGGATTGACCCATAAAGAACTGCAATACAAGGGCGGGGTTTTTCTAGGCTGTACGCAAGAAAGTGCAAGTCTGGTCCAGGGACTAGACTTAATTAATAAAGATTTCATAGAGTGAATCGGCACAAAAATAAATCATAACAAAACCAAAAGCGAGGACCCCAGCTGCTGATTACGGGCTGAGGAAATGGACTGCAGGACTTGCCACGCCCACAGCTACTCGGGAGGTCCCGCCTCCTCCACGGACCAAGCACGCGAGGCCACGCCCCTGTGGGAGGGGCTTCAGTGGGCGGTGGCGCCCCGCCGTTTCCTAGGAGACGAAACACACAGGACGCCGAGCTTCGCTGGGGAGCTGGCGAGGTAAGCTGCCCGCGGGGCCGGTGATCCCGAGTGAGCGAGCGGGCTGCGGGCCGCCACCCTAGGCCCGACCACGGCGAGCCCGTCCTGCGAGGCCGGCCGGCATGTCCCCGGGGCGCCCGGTCCTTCTGGGGCCGCTGTCCTCCGAGAGACGGAACCTGGACGCCGGTAGGGGACGCATGGGCCGGGAGGGTCCGGGCCCCGAGACCACTTCCGCCGCTCCCCAGCCCGGAGTGGGGTGGGGGCTCCTCGGCGGGACGCACGCCGACCTCTGCCCCGGGGACTCCCCTCTCCCTGCTCCTCCGTGGCCCCGGCAGCCCTAGGAAGCTGGGGGTCTCCTGTAGCGAGTGAGGGGCGGGACGGGGACTGGGAGGGAGCGGAACTGAGTTCAGAACTATTAGAAAATTTAGAAGGAGCAAGAAAAATCCGGGTCCAAATCCGGACCTCGTTAGTGCACCCCAGATGGCGCGCTGGTGAAAGTGAATCCTATCCCGGGGGGTCCGGGAGACCTGGGGTGGCCCACCCCGCGGCGGCCGGTCGCGCAGGGCCCCGGGCCTCCCCGTGCCTGGAAACCCGCTTGACGCCGGCCCCCGGAGTCCTCTGAGGGACCTGATTTGCAGAGAAGGATCGGAGTGCGCGTGGCAGGAGCTGTTTCTGTACTGCTGTCGGGCGCTGTAAGCCAGGGACAGGTCCAGGGTTGGCTGTAAGGAGCAGCCAGACTCGTTCTGATGCTTTTAAGACCGTGCTTAATCTTTTAAAATGCACGGACAGTTGTTCTAATGGTAACGAAGAGGAAACCGAAAGCTGTAGTTATTTGAATCAGAAAAACAATCCATGGAGTCCAAAACGTTTCCAGAGCCGAATTACTTTGAGGGGTCTTGGGGCAAAGATGAGGTGGGGATAAACTACCCTGCAGGCTGCCTAGGCCTAGGCACGGTGGGCCCTGGGCAAAAGCTTGACATTTTCCTTTGTATGGATGCGTTTCTTTAAATGAGTTTCCCCACGCCCCTTCCCCTACAATGACCATTGAACACCAAGCCTTTGCACTGAGCTACATCCCAAACCCTTTTATTTTTTATTTTTTATTTTGAGACAAGGTCTGACTACATTGTGAAGTTGTGCGGGCTGGACTTGAACTCGAGATCCTCCTGCCTTAGCCTTCCAGCTTTCTTTAATTTTGTTTTTAACTAATTTGTGAATGTTAGCACAGAGCACTGTGTTTTTATTTAAGGCAGAATAGTTCTTTTCCTGTTATAATAACACCTGTTCAAATTTCTGGAAATACCCTCGTGTTTAGTTTGAAATCTGTTCTCTGTTTTGCTTTTTAACCAATATAGTAGTTTTTAAAACATTATAGTTCTGTTTTACAAACATTGATACTAGCTTTGGAGCCGTGTCATCCTAGAATGTTCTAAGAAGTTGAAACTGCCCAACCCGTATCCATTCTGGGACTGGCTGACACAAATTTGACCCTCCATATGCCCTCCAGACTAATCTCCTATAATCCCAGCCAAATCCCTTATTAGCTGGTCAAAGCTGTTGTGAAAATAGCCCAAATTTACAGTAATTATGCATTTCAACAGTAACTGTACTCTTAGATAAAAATAAGAAACTAGAATGAGAAGTTATAAAGGGTACTTATTTAGTGAAGTTCTACAATTGCTACTCTAAATAAATGTCTTTTAAATTGGCAAAGAATATTCGTTCAACCCAAAGGAAAGTCCATACATGCTGTAGCTTGAGCGTAGGAAATTCTGAGTTCCCAACAGTTCTGTTACATTAATTGAGGAGCACAGTTACATTTACTTGGGTTTTTGATGCATCAATATCTCCCATATTCATGTGCATAAGAAGACACATTAATGCATCCCTATTTTGCAGAGTTATTTTTTCCATGTGTCATCAAAGATGAACTAATAGATGTAACTAGTAGAGAAATGTTTCTGTGTGTGAGTGAGACACATTGGTGGACTCTATTTTTTAAGTTACGAGTGCTGATTTGTGAGTAGTAATCATCTTAGGACCTTGCTGAACTTCACAGATAAAGGCAGTTTACGTGCAGCCCGTGAAAGGCACATGCAAATGCTGATTAAAGAGAAACTGCCTCCTACCCAAGCCTTTCCACGGTAAGCCATTGTCACTATATTTTAAAAGGCTAGATAGATTTAAGGGGATAGAATAATCAGCTTCTCACCCTGAAGTCTTATTTTATAATTAACATGACTCAAAAGAAGCCTTTCTAAAGTGTTTGATTTTTTTGGTTGTTTTTTGAGACAGCGTTTCACCGTTGTAACTCATGGAATGACCTCAAACTCACAGCGGTCCTCCTGCTTCAGCCTCCCAAGTGCTGGGATTACAGTCACATGCCTCCATGCCCAGCTAAAACATTTGAAAGTGTAGTATAAAACTTGGTTTCACATAAAGTTTAGGTCAACTGGATAGATTCTCACAGAGCCACAAACTTGACCTTCTTAACAACCAGTGTCAAATCCCTAACATTCATCACACCACCCCTCAAACTGAAAGAAGCTGGGAAATGGTTGTGGTCTTTGTTCATTCTTCCCTACATCCAACACAATCACACCCTATCCTGTAATCATCCTTGGTGGAAGTAAAATGTGTGTTTCCGGTGCTTGTTTGGAGCTGCTTAGTTAGGCCTACCGTGAGGTGCGATGCTGGTGGTGACCTTCACATGGGCTCAGCAGTGGGGGAGAGAAAGGCAACAAATTCTGTGTTTTCAGGTTGTTGGGTAGATTTTGCCGATAGAGTCTGCACCCCTCTTCTGCTTTTCTGTTCCCCACTCCTGGGTGACACCCTCATTCCCATCCGGCTGTGTCCTGGAGGGCAGCTCCCGCTGCAGTTTCCTTCTAGAGCTCCTGCCTTTCTTTCTGCCTCTCTTATACTCCCGTCTTGTCTTCTTTGGTTAGAGGTTACCGTGAAAATAATTCAGTTGGGAGAAAAGAGGTGATGCTACTGAATCACTTAATTTATTAATTAATTTATTTATTTTAGACAAGGTCTCACTGTGTATTCTAGGCTGGCCTTGAACTCACTAGGTAGCCCAGGCCAGCCTCAAACTCACAGCACTCCTGCCTCAGCCTCCTGTGTGCTGGGAGTGCAGGCATGCACCACCATGCCCAGGTCACTGAAACATTCATTCTGAATGCAGTATTTTTATGAGTGAGCTTCACATAAAGTCGTTCTCCCTGAACCTTGCAAGGGCTAATGTCTCGTGCCTTCCCTTCACCATTTCTGGGAATTTTTTTTTCTAGTATCTAGTGGGCGCAGATGCAGCCCAGGTTTGAGGGACCAGAGCAGTGCCCCCTGCACCTTCCTGGTATCCGGCAGTGCACTGCTGTTCTGGGGAGTGGAGTGGGAGAGGAATCTGAAGGGACAGAGGCAGGAGACCGAGGCTACACCGGTGACCGAAAGCTGCTATCATTCATAAGAATGTATCATTCACTACCGGAGACCATACTACCCAGCCAGCCGGCTTTGAGCCTAAAGCGAGCGTTTAATTTGCTTCAAATACTTGCACTGACTCACAGATGGATTGTGGACGGGTCGCTTAATCCTTTCAGGGTGTTATTTTATGATCTAACTGACACGAGGAAAACGATAGCCTTTTGCGCAAACATACTTTCTATAGATTGTTACTTAACCGGAAAGAATCAGGAAACCTAGAGGGAGCGCATTTCCTCAAGAGTCAGGCGGCTGCCACCTTAACTGGAGTAGCTGGAGAAGAGCCGGCAGCAATCTAATGTGCCGGTAATAAACTGCAAAATCCTGACTTATTAAAATCCTAAATGGTAGGAAACATATTAGTCCATGTGTTGTTAAATCAGAGAACATCATGCAAAAGCAAACATCCCAAAATTTCTTTCTTTTCTTCCTTCTTTCCTCCCTCCCTTCCTTCCTTTCTTTTTGAGCTAGGGTGCCACCCAATCCCTCTGTCTCAGCCTCCCAAATACTGGGATGACAGGCATTGTCACCGCACCCACCCAAAAGACCTTTCAAAATTGTGTTTGCTTATACGAATAAAGGAAAAAGTAAGAAAAACAAATTTATGATGTAGTTTGGAACCATGTACAGAGATATTGCCTTTCTCTATATCAATTTCTGAGTATTTTGAGTCAGTGTCTAATTATCACACAGACCATTTACCAAAGCTACTCTTTTTTTATAAACAAACTGGAAAGCATTTGGTGTTACTTGTTAGCTCTTTAGTTTATGATTATGCTCAGGACAATAAAGAAACCCTAAAATAGAAATGGAATTTCTGGTCCTTTTCTCCAAGATCATAGCCATATTTCTCATGTGCCTTTGATGGTAGTGATCATCTGTGTGAAATAAAATGAAGCTGAAGTTAATACAAGTTCCTCCTTGTCTGAAGACTGCACAGGATTCTTCTGAAGTTTCCTGTGAGCAGACACATTCCTGAAAACGAAACTGCACGGTTTTGCTGTCTAACTCTACACATGTGTGTCTTTCTCCAGGAAGCCTGATTTGGGAGGCTTTGGGTACTTTGACAACTCCAACACATCTTTATTGGGTCTAGAGTCCTATATAGAATAGAGAAGCAATTTTCTATGATTTTATTTTTTGCAAATGAAAGTGCTACTGTGAGACAAAAACCATCTTTGAGTGAAGAACTGAATTATAAAAGGTATTTTTAAAAACAAACTATTTCTTATAATGGTATTGTACATTTTGCTACCAAGCTTCTGCAACTAAGCACAAAGCCTTGTGACAAAATAAGATATTTCTCAACCCAAAACAGAAAGGATACGGAGATGTGCACTGAGAAGCAAGTCCTTGAAAAGCAGAACTGAACTGGTGGGAGGGAACTGCTGGACTTGGTGGCGATGAGGTGAAGCTACCACAGCACCTGTGTTAGGGAGGTCATAACACCTGGACCTGTTGAAACCTGAGGTCTTCCCGTGCATTCCACACCATACAGACCCACTGTCCTCAGTTTTGAAATCCAGAAAGCTCTGAAAAGAATGTTTAAAAATAAAATTGCAGAGCCGGAAGTTTAGCTCAGCGGTATAAGTGCCTGCCTGGCAAGCACGAGGTTGTGGTTCAATCCCAGCCACCAAAAAAATGACAAAAGAAAAAACAAAAAAATAAAATTGCATAAAGTCATTTGCAACAAAACAGGATCTGACTGGCATGAGGTAATTGATAGTCTGGGTCTGTTTTATTTAGCATACTTTTTTCTGCAGGTACATAAAGATGCTGCTTGGGCATGGTGTGTAGCAGGTGGCATACAAACATATTAGTTTTCTAAACTATGAAAATTTCTAGATTCCAAGACACATCTGGCACAAGAGTTTCACATAAAGGTTTCTAAATCTCTACTAGATTTTGTCAGTCCTATTCTTTGACTGCGTAATAAATGCAGGCTGGGCATCACTAATCCAAAACTGAAATCCAAAATGCTCCAAAAGCTGAAATTCTTTAAGCAGAGACTCAATCCAAGAGGAAAATTCCACACCTGACCACAGGTTGTGATCAAAACACAGTTGCATTCATATATAGCATGAAAGTGTCTTCAGGTCCATGGGGTATGAACCATCAATGAATTTCATGTTTTGATGCAAATTTCCTCCCAGAGATATTTCATTATGAATATGCAAATATTCTAAAGTTTGAAAACATTAAAAACCTGAAATTCTTCTGGTCTCAAGACTTTCAAATGAGTAATAAGTAAATGAATATTCAGCCTGTATCATGATGAGGCTTCTTTCCTACCTGAGTAAGCCATAGCCATCCTCAATGGCAGGATACAAACAGGAGAGGGAATTAGGACGCGATCAGCCTTAAACCTGCTGAGAGCGCTGCCCACTGAACTGCTTGCTGATGCACTTTCCAGACCCTTCTGGAATGGAAATAAGTTTTATTTGACTTGAGGTATTCACCTTCTGTATTTATTTCCTTGTCAAATAACATTTAAAAGTAAAGTTCTATCAGTCAAGTCATAAAAAATCAAGTATAAGTGCCAAGGGCATTGAGAATGGCATTGCTTTACGTACCACTTTAAATTTATAGCTGGTCGTGTGCTTGAAAACTCCACAACCACGTGACAACGGAACACAATTACCTGATCCTAAATCGGGTCCTATGCTGGAGGGAGAAAGTGCTGAAAAGGGCATGAGTGAATCCAAAGACAGGAGTAGGAGCGCTTCATTTTAAGTGTTGGATTCATCTTCAGTAGAGGTAAAGCACTGTGATGTGTGTAAGATAACCTCAGTGTTTCAGAAAAGGCATGCGTGCATGTGTGTGTGTGCACCTGGGTGTGTGTGTGTACGTGTGCACACACGTGCATGTGTACAGGGTACTCATGATAAAATGGGGCAAAACATCCATAATGTGTAAATCTAGGTCATGTGTTCTCTGTCCCTTTTTCTGCAACTTATCTGTAAGCTTGAAATGATCTCCATACTAAAGGTTTTTAAAAATTGAGTTAAAAGGACTAAATATTAGGAAACAATGGTTTTCAAAGCAACAAACAATGTAGCATAAATTCTGCCGCTATTAGGGCTGATGTTAGCTCACAAACCAGAAACACATCATTAACTGTTGTATCCATTTGTGAGATTTGATTAATTCCCATTAAATGCAAAGTTCAGATTGGAAATACAGAAATATTCGTGTAATACTGGTATTTGTTGAAGCCTGTGTCTGCATTAGAAAAACTGTGATGCTGTTTAACTGTTGTATGTGATCTCCTCTCTCGGGCTTTGTGTTTCTGTCTGTCTTGGCCTTGATCAGTCGCAGTTCCTTCTGCTGTGCCGTGAGAGTCCGATTCTAAGTCAGCCCAGACTCCTTGGCACGGTGTCTTAGTCAGTGCCGGCTGCTGTGACAGGGTACTGTAGTTTGGTGACATCAACAGAACTGAATTTCTCATAGCTCTGGGGGTTAGGGGTATCCAAGACCCAGGTGCCAGTAGATTCTGCTTTCTGGGTTCCCTGAACGACCGAAATCTTCTTGCTTGTTGTCACATGTTGTTGTTGTTTTTTACCGGTACCGGGGATCGAACTCACTGCCGGGTGCTTGCAAGGCAGGCGCTTATGCTGCTGAGCCAGATCTCCAGCCCACATGTTGTTGTACCTCACAGCGCTTGCTGGGACTCTGGTGAGAGCGTTAATTCCATCTGTGAGGACTCACGACTTGATCCCTTTCTAGCGGCCCCTCCTCACACCATCTGGAGTCAGGACTTCAACTAATGAGTTAGGTTCAGACACAGGGCACATGGTTAATGGGAGGAGCCATGGCAAAACCAGCCCTGACTTAGCTCTTATATTCACCTGCTGTGGCTTTGGAAAAGCCACTTAGCATTTCTGCATGCAGTAACCGCCCTCTGCGTTTCAGAGCTGCTGACCGATTTACAGGAGAGTATTCTGGAGAACTGTCACCTGCTATGTAATGAGGTGACTGAAAAATCAGAACTACAGGGAGCCTAAAGTGTTTTGCTTATACTGTGTAAAGGATAAGCGGTACTCACCACCATTTTTAAAGTTCTTACACAACGGCTGCGCTCTCCTCTCTCACTCGTGTATCCTCCTCTCAACATGAGGGAATATCAACTATGTGGGCGTCTCTGAAGGAACGTGCCTACGGCCAGGGGTATAGTAGCTTATATGTTAATGATATAAGCCTTTTACAGTTAAAGGGCAACTGTGACCCGTATGCTTATTGATCACCACTGCTCTGATAGTAAATGAGGCTAGCACGAAGCTTTATTTCTCACTCCCGTGCCCTTTCTGCTGCGGTTGGTGGCGGTGCCATGTCTGTTCTCCGTATCCTCTTCATCCCCGGACCCAGGCTGAAGAGAGCCTGCTCTGGGACATGAAGAAGAGCCAGGGCAGCTCCTGGAATAATTCTTTAAGGATCTGCTTAGCTGGGGGTCTGCTCACATTTCATTGGCCAGAGCAAGTCACATGGGCAAGCAGGGGGTGGGATGTGTGAACACCCTCCTCTACCAGGTGGCCCACACTAAGTCATGGCAAAATAACTGAATACAGGCCACTCCCCTACATTTGTTCCCTTATTTGTTTAAAAGCACATTCTCATCAGTTTTAATGAAAGTGAGCCGGAATTTAGAGGAACGCATTTGCCACCAAAAGGGTTTGAGCTTAATGATTTGCAGGGATCTTAGAAGCTTTGTTTTTGTGACTTGGATTCAGAATACCTGGAAGACTACACCATCACATATACTTGGGCTCCTTTCCTAAAAGTTTCTTGGGGTTTTATTGAGCACAGAAGTCACCAGGGATGTCTGCTGAGGTTTCTCTTTCGGTCTGCTGTGTAATGGCTTCTTGGGAAAGAGCCCAGGGGTAGCCCCATCCATGGCCAAGTGAACCCACCCACCACCAGCCAGGTGCAGGACCTGAGAGTACTGAGAGACCCTGCCATGATGACACAGGCCACTCATTTACCTGGCCCTGACATCTTAGTGTCTGCCACCCGTACGTGTGTCACTGGGGCTGAGGGTAGCTATGATAATGGAGAATTGGTAAGAAAAGAGCAATTTTACTAAACTTTCATTTTGTTGTAGCAGGTGATTTTGCTTCGCTTTCTAGTATAAGACAGTATATTTCTGTGTCCCTTGTTGTCTTCCTTAATGTAATAGTTGCAAAACTGCTCTGAATAAGAGAGACAGGTTCAGAGTGTCTAGAAGGTAGATATTCACAGCCTTCTGGGGTTTTAGAGCTGCGCTACCTGCATTTTACATTTATGGACCTTGAGGAGCAGTCAGTGGAAAGCTTTGCCCGTGATGCAGGGAGTCCGAAGCTGCACCAAGATTCAGAACTTAGGCTTCGTTTTCCTAATCTGGACCTAATGATTCAGTGATCTGCAGCTTTTCAAAATTGTTCAAGTGTGTCTCTTGAACTCCTTCAAAGTAATCCTGTATATGCTCCACTAGACATAGATATAAATATATGTACATATCTGCAGAAACAGTTTT
The DNA here is from genome assembly GCA_004027295.1 of Dolichotis patagonum. Taxonomy (NCBI): domain Eukaryota; kingdom Metazoa; phylum Chordata; class Mammalia; order Rodentia; family Caviidae; genus Dolichotis; species Dolichotis patagonum. Next base: position 15,261 of record PVJX010010250.1, read on the forward strand.
ATATTTTTCATTTCAATGCATTAATAGTCAAGTATGATACTAATTTCTAACCAGTAGTTATTTTTTTCTTAGTTTATTGTCAAATACAATAGCATATTGTTTAAATAGAATATGAAGCTGTTTGGTAATGCTATTCTCTTCATATAAAACAAGTTTACCTTGTTTACCGAACTGGGATAGTTATATACTACTAGGCATTTTAAATAAAGACTGTAATTTTAAATTTAATACTCTCAGCTAAATGTGATAAAAAATTGATTCAAGGAATAGATACAGTTGTCTGGGATGGGGGCCTGGGGACTGGACCAAAGACCTGCACACCAAGCTATACCCCCAGCCCTTTTTAAAAATGTTTTTAAGTTTTGAGACAGGGTCTCACGAAGTTGCCCATCCTGCGCTCAAACTTACAATCTTCCTGCCTCAGTCTCCCAGAGTTCTGGGATAACAGGTGTGCACCAGCAAGCAGGGCTAAGGAATCCAATAGTTTAACTGCCAGAGTTTTTCAAGATCTTATTTGGAATAATATAGGTTGTGCCCCCCCCAAGGATCCTACAAATCATTAAGTCAATATTGGACAATCATAGGATAAGTAGTGTATTACAGTGTAAATGAGAGTCAATGCAATAGTTTCGTCAGGATGTGATAGGTGAACGTCAGTCTGCATAGAACAGAGGAGTGGCTGACAGGTATATTTACACTGCATCTCATTTTTCTCTGCTGTGGGTTTGCCAGGAAACGTTTTGCAGAGGCTCCTTCGTGAAGGCTCATGTGACCTTTGTTTTCCTTCTCACAGCGTGTTCATAAGGATGGAAGTGGTGTTTCTTTGCCAGACTCCTGGCTGCTGAATGTGATGAGCCTGCCTAGCTCGAGGGAGAGCCCGTGCTTGATGATGACAGACCTGTCACTGGCATAGCGACAGCACAGCCAGGGCAAGAGCGAGAGAAAGAAGAGTTTGCGTTTCCGGGCCACGAGGAAGGCGTTCCAGCCGACAGCGCTGCCCGGCCTTTCCGAGATGAATCGCTACACAACCATGCGGCAGCTGGGGGACGGCACCTATGGGAGCGTGCTGATGGGCAAGAGTAACGAGTCCGGGGAGCTGGTGGCCATCAAGAGGTGCGTGAGCGTCACTGCGGAGAGTCCGTGCGACCCTGGTGTCCAGTGTTCCCGCCGCGCGTCCCTTGCACGCTTAGAATGTATCCGCAGAGAGGGGTCTAGTGCATAATCCATGCTAGCCTGACTAATAGCAAAAAGGAAATTACCAAGCAGGAATATTCTTCTCACCTTTATGTCTGTTTCTTCAGTTTTTCCGCTTTGTCCAGATACATAAACCCAAAATTTTAAGAGCACCTCTTTTTATACTTAAGGCATTTGGGCTGAAACTGTACATAAATGTTTTGCAAATTGCAAATTGAGTACGGACTAGAGTTTATCATCTCTTTCAAATTGCAGGCCTTAAATCTAGTGTGGTGGTGCACCCCAATAATCCTTGCACTCTGGGAGACTGAGGCAGGAGGGTACCAAGTTTGAGCCCAGCCTGGAAAAACTAATGACTTAATGAGACTGTCTGAAAACAAAACAAGAAAAATGGCTGGGGATGGAGCCCAGTAGGGAGCCCTCGCACCCAGCGCTCACTGTATTGAAACTAAATAAGGCTCTCAAAATAAGACTGTATTTATCACATCAGAATGGAGTTCTCAATGGCACGTAGTATTTTCTTGGTGTTTTCTTTCTTGTAGCTAATTGTTTCCTTATAACCTATTGTGCTCACCTGTTGATATATAACAAACCAGCCCTCAAAATTTAGCGATTTAAAGTAACAACAAGCATTTATTAATTCACAGCATCTGTGAGTCAGGAATTGAGAAGTGACGCAGTGGGCAGTGCTGGCCTGGGCACTCTTAGGAGGTGGCACTGGATGCCAGTAGTCACCGGGCATCCAAGGCTGGGCCCGGTCAGGAGGGTCCACTCCCCTGGGGCTCGGGATGTTGGCTTTCTAGGGCAGCACCACAGAGGGGCGGTCAAGCAGCAGGAATCTCTTGCCTCACAGCTCTGGAAGCCTGAGTTCAAACAAGCTGGGTTGGTTTCTTCTGGGTCTGTCCTTGGCTTGCAGGTGGTATCTTCCGTGTGTCCGCGTGTGGCTTTCTATGTCTGTCATATTTGACTCTTTTTTTGGTTGGTGCTGGGGATTGAGCGCAGGGCCTTTGCACTGTTATTCCGCAGCCCTGTCTCAGAATAAAAATGCACTGGGGACTGTGAGTCCTCAAGAATGAGGAGAGATTATTATTAAAAAGAGGAGGCTGGAGGATCCCAAGTTCGAGCCCCATTTGGGCAATTTATCAACTCACCAAGACCCTGTCTCAAAATAAAAAATAAGAGGGCCGAGGACTTAGCTCATGCAGAGGCCCTGAATTCAGTCCGGGGAAGAGGCCGGCGTGGGTGAGCGCCTGCAGTGCAGATCAGGGGTGTGCAGAGGCAGGACGGAGGCTAAAGGGTGAGGTCCTGAAGCCAGGGGCGGAGTCTGCGCGTCTTGGGGACCGGAAGGTGATAAAGCGTCATGCGGAAGAAGCCCCATGCGATGGGAGTTTCGGAGTCAGCAGGAGGTCAGGCGTGGACAAAGGCGGCGGGTTTAGAAGGTTGGCCGTCTTCGTGGGTAGCTGTGCCTGGTACCTGGAAGCCGCACTGTGGAGGGACTTGAGTGGACGCGGTTTTGCAGGAACTGGTGCCTGGGTTCAGCGTGCAGGCGGACTCTGGGGAGTCGGCAGAAGGAGCAGCGGTGGCATCGCTCACCACGCCTGGGAGGGGAAGTCGCAGGCTTAACCTGAGTTCCATTTTGGCCACGATGGACGATGGCCGGAAGGTGATGTGGGCGAGCAAATATTTGCATTTAAAGCACAAAACAGAGGGCCAGCCTGGTGATTCAGGAGGTTGAACATTATTATTCCAAGTTCCCGAAATCTAACATGCTCCGAGGCTGAAGGGTTTTGAGCTCTGAGATAACTGCGTAAGTGCCTTCCAGTGTGGCTTTTCATGAGGCTGCAGTCAAAAGGCAAGCACTCTACAAGTGGGGTGTGGTGGGTCGTGACTGTAATCCCATCCCTCCCGAGGAAGAGGCAGGAGGATTGCTTCGAGGTCGAGGCCAGCCTGGGCTACATAGTAAGTTCAAGGCCAACCTGAGCTACATAGTGAGGGCCTGTCTCAAAATACTAAAAAACAAAAAGAAAAAGCCAAAGCCAAACCAACTAATCAAACAGAAAAACCCCCTCAGGCTCTCTAAAAACTACCTTCGGCCTATGTGTATAAGGTATCTATGAAACATAAATGAATTTTGTGTTTAGATTTGGGTCTGATTGTCAGATACCTCTATAGAGGGAGGAGCAAAGAAGGCCCCTTGCAGATCACTGAGAAACCCTGAATGTAAAGGAGGAGCGCTGGAATCGGCTCTTACAAACAAGACCACCAGGGACCACCAGAGAAACAGGGGAGCCAGAGGCGAGGAAAATACCTGAACCCAGGGGGACGATCTAAAAACTGAGATGTGCTCAGCTGGAAGATAAGTGAAACCCAATGGCTGAAAAGCAGCTTTGCTAGTTAGGACTGCATCTTGTGCAGGTCACAAAGACATAAATAAATCAACAGCAGGTAGCAGCATTGATGACCTCAGTAAGTTTATTTTTTGGAATATCAAAAGACCTGATTCCAAAGCTGTTTCAGCAGTTCAAGAGTGCACCCAAGGAATGCACATCTTTTTTATCTTCACATTGAGTGGTCAGTATTTTGTTGTCCTTAAATATGTCACTGAATGGCCATATTATGGCTGCTTCGCCTCTAGCCATTACCTCCATCTTCCATGTGGAAAGAAGGGAGAATCACAGCAGAAAACTCTTCTTGTAGCCTTTTTGGAAGTGACACTTCCTTCTCCCAAGCCCTGGGCTTCCCTTAGCTGTTTCTGGCTAGAATGGGTCCATGTGCTCACTCTGCTACCAAACGCCTCAGCCTCTGGGTCAGGGGCTGAAAGTGGCCTCCTGGTATCCAGACGCTGTCATCGGCCATAGATGCCTTGACGTAGCCTGCGGACGTAGAGCACTGTGCCAGCAGCAGAGCTACCCCGGATCCAGCAGGAGATGAAAGAATCGTGGCTGCAGAGGCCTCGTGTGCTGAAGGGCATGAGGGACTGGGATGCCTCGGACAGCAAGGGGCCTCTGGGGTGGAGCCGTGGAGCCAGGCTGCGGGCAGGGCTAACCCTGGAAACGTCCCTTCTTCCAGCTGTTAACTCCTCGAGGCTTCCTGACCTGACACCTTGTGTGTCACCTACAAGGTCAAACAATAAGGCCTTACGGACGGGAAGCAACCTGAGAGTGACGCAGGCATGAGGGCCCTCACTTTCCATTTTCAGTTGACCCCTGTTTGTTACCAGAAGGACTCAGCATCTCGTGATACCCACTCAGGACTCACATCTTAATGCCTGGTGGTATGACGACGTCGGCATGACCAATTTAGGGTGTAAGTATTCTAATTAGAACACATTGTGTAACACTTCAAAACCATCCATACTTTTCCCCCCAAAATTAAAAATGAATTCCGTGTTGAAAGCCGGGTGTGGCGGTGCACACCTGTCATCCCAGCCCTCGGGAGGCTGAGACAAGAGGATTGCTGCAAGTTTGAGGTTGAGACTGTTGGGGGAAAAAAAACCCCAAAACTCCACGTGGACACATTCTGCAAAGCTCATGGGGAAGAGCTACGTGTCCTCGGTCTTCAAGATGGGCAGTAAATGTGTCCCCTGGAAGGAAGTGGGTTATCTAGACGAAGGTGCTTTTCGTTCTAAAACCTTTTAAGCAGAAGACCTGGGAGTGTGGTATCTGGGGCGGGAAGGGCATGGCTGGAAGGTGAGATGGCTCAGAAGGTGACGATGGGGAGACAAGGGGAGGGGGGCTGAGTGCTGGCCCGCCATGGAGACAGCCAGGAGGAACAAGGCTGTGGCCCGGCCAGTGGCAGATGATGGACGGGGTGGGGTGGGCAGAATCTGAGACTGAACACAGGGAGGGAGGTCTGCACGGTCTGGCACCCGTAATGTTTTGGTCAGTGACCACACATGTGACAGCAGGTGCCATGCACCCCAGGTGTGTGACAGGCTCTGCCTCCTAGGGCTGTGCGCGTGAACCCCAAGGTGACCGCACAGTGATGGACTTGCCAGTGTCACGGTTATCAGAGTCCTCTCCACGGTCAGTGTCCCACAACTACTTAACCAGAAGAGCTTTTGAGAAGTCTAGAAATGCAGCCAAAACCGGGTAGGGACGGGATGGGGAGGAAGTCACAGGCAGTACCGGCCGCAGGCCCAGCCAGCCAGCCTGGCACCTCGAGCCTGATGCCTGGGCAGCAGGTACAGTGACTGTGCTTCAGAGGATGAGCACAGGTGGTGGCAGGGGTGCCCAGAGCTGTTCAGAATCTTCGGAAGCAGTCATGACCTCCAGACCCATGGGCCTGAAAGCAGGGGACACGATAAGTGCAGAAAGAAAGGGGGAGACCCTGGAGTACAAGAGGGGCGTCCTGGAGGACTGGCAGGGCTGGAGCCTTAGGGCTTTCTGCAGAGAGAAGCTTGGCTCTATGGATGGCCGGCAGTGGCTCTCAGACTATTAACCTCGGTCAGCAGCTGGACAAGGAGGCCACTCAGAAGCGCGTGTGGGCTAGAAGACGTCATCTGTGAGTGGATCGCAGACTGGGCACAAAGGCACTGGCTGTGCGCGGGGCTGGTGGTCAAGGCTCTGCCCTGCCCGTGGCGCCGCAGTTAGAAATCTCCCCGGAGGAATTCAGAGCCTCCCGGCACTGGCTGGGCGGCTTCCTCCAGTGGTACCATTTGATCTGTTTCTGAGATCCACTGCACTGTTATAGCGGGAAGACACTGGAGTTATTAAATGTGTGCTTGTGTTCAAGGCCTTTGGCTCGCCCAGACTTCCCTAAATACAACTCACCAGCCTGATTCCTGTGGGTGAAGCCACAGCGTCCGTGGGCCAGGGATCTCCAGCAACAGTGCCTCTGAGTTCCCTTGACTGGGGACAGAAGTGCATGTGTTCTCTGTATTTCGTGGCTGGAAAAAAAGCCCCACCTCTAATCGGCACAAAAGAACAAGACTGAATGTGTGGCAGGCTTTGCTGTTCTTGGAAACAAAAGGGCCCATGGCACCACGCAGGAATGAGGAAGTGGCTTGATTGAACGCTGCCACCTATTGGGCCAGGTGGCCAAAGAGGTCTATGTGTCTGGGATTCAGCCAGTCCTCTGCGTGCTAGAGACAGAAGAACTTGCTTGCAGAGAAAAGACCAGAGCGGATAGTGATTCCCGCAGCAGTGACTGCCTAGCTCCAGACTCTGGACACTGCAGTGAACAGCCGCTCAGGACCCTGTGTGTGTGGAGATGAGTAACGACACTGAAAACAGAATGGAGTGAAATCAGCATGGAGACGTGGTGAAGCCCAGCCTGCAGGAGGCTGTGACGAGGATGAAGAACTAATGAGGTAAAATTGCTGACAGCTGTAATACCAGTGTGCTCTGAATGAGCTGCATGCATAAGAAGGCATTTAGCGAGCTCTGCTGTAGGACATGAGTGATTGGAGACAAAGATTCTACAGGAAATGGGAGTTGCAAAAAGATCAGGCTGGAATTTGGAGTTTGCCAGGTATGGTGGTGCACAACTGTAATCCTAGCACTAAGGAGGTGGGGCAGGAGGATTGCTACAAGTTTGAGGCCAGCCTGGGCTACAGAATGAGTTCAAAGCCAACTTGAACTGCATAGTGAGACCTTGTCTCAAGACAAAACAAAACAAAGAAAGAAAGAGAAAAAAGAGAAAAACCACACACAACTGAAATTCAGGGTTTGGAGGGCTGTGATGATGTCCCAGAAGATGACATGACTGTACTTGAATAAATGTAGATCTCTGTGCATGTACAAATGTAGATTGTTGTAGGTGAGTAAATATAAATTGCTGTATGTGAAAAAACAAGACACCCCCTGAAAATAAGCTGTATTGCATCTTTTAGAGCAGAAATTAATATAGGACGTGGTCTCATTTTGGGAAAATATGTAGACCATGTTGGCCTCAAACTTGGCATTCTCCTGCCTCAGCCTCACAAATTCGGGGATTGTAGATGTGGGCCACCTGTCCCAGCTCCTGATGTTACTTTGTGACTACTTTCCTGGTCATCCTACTGCCTGGATATTCTTAAGGAACACCAGTGACTTCTTCCCTCCCATTTGGTTTGTTTTCTAACCAAACCAAGTCTGTCTCAGGGTGGGTACAGGGCACATGGCACACATTTGTGGAGCTGAAAGTTGCTCGTGTAACATGTATAAGCACAGAGGGATATTTGCAACAGCGGCTTTATGGTTAAAGTAGATTCCGATCATCACTCTAGCATTCACTGTGGGACTTGGGTGCAATTGTTAATTGGGCCCAACCTCATTTGTCTCCATGCTGATTTCTCTCCATTCTGTTTTCAACATCGACCTTGATTTCCACGCGCAAGTGACCCTTGACTGACTATTCATTGCAGTGTCAAGACTCTGGAGCTAAGCAGTCTTTGCTGCAAGAATAAAATGAATTCTATAGCCCTGAGTTATTTTGAGCATTAGATAGAATAATGTGTATAAAGTCCTGACACAGTAAGTGTAAGGGTGTTAGTTCGCTTTAGAGTTTATGTGTCTTTTGGGGTGTTGGGAGGGGTGTTGGGGATTGAACCAGGGCTTATGCATGCCGGTCAAGCACTCTACCACTGAGCTACGTCACCAGCCTTGATCAAGTAACTTGGAAGATTAAAGTGTTTCCATAACATGGATTATGAAAGCCAAACCCGCCAGGCGTGACTGGGAGCACTCCGGGAGGTCGAGGCAGGAGGGTCACAAGTTGTGTGGTGGAGCCCGTGGCCTCAGTCAGCTCACTTGTTACAAATATTCATCCCGTCATTCAGCAGATACTTATTGGGTACCTACTGTATGCTGCATATGCATCGAGGTGTATGGGGATGCTCATACTAGCCTCTTATTTCTGGGGCTGGGAGAGAGAAGCAAGACATAATAAGCTACAGCAGAGTAAGTTAGGGGCTGAGTGAGGTGGAGAAGAACAGGAATGCTCTGGCACTGTCATTTCTCACTAGAAGCAATTGGGAATAGCCGTGCAAATAGTTAAAGAACCAAGGACTGACCCGAAATGGCCTTTTATTTCCTCTGCTTGGTCAGGTCTTCCCAGCTGTTCCTGTCTGCCTGAAACTTGTTTTTCAGTCTCCCCATCTTCTGTGTTTGTGGTCTAGCTGAAGTATTACCTTATCAAAAGGCCGGGCCATTAAAAGAGCTCCTTCTGTCCCTGCTCATCGCCCTTAGAACTAACTGCTGCTGCTTTTTCACAGTAGCTGGTATCTGTTGCCTCTGTTAGATGGGAAATAGCAGAGTAACCGTTTCTGATCTGTCCATTTTTCTGGTACTTAGCAGATGTGGGATGAATGAATAAATGGAAAAAAGATGGCAGGAAACCTAAAGAAGAGACTTTTCCTTGCCTATTCTAAAAACCTAGATTGTCTGTGGGGTAATTATTGTGCAAGGAAACGTCTGTGTTGGTGATAGATACATGCATTGCCTCGGAAGAGTGGCTGAGCGGTAGACATTTCTGGAAAAAGAAGTGGCGGGTGAGGAAAAATGGGTGAAAAGAGTACAGATTTTAAAAGTAGAATCAGGGCTGGGATTTAGCTCAGCAGCATAAGCGCCTGCCTGGCAAGCACAAGGTCGTGAGTTTGATCCCCAGAACCCCCCCCAAAAGTAGAATCAAAGTTTCAATTATTACTGAATTACAAAAACTTACCTGAGTATATTGTATTATCTGGCTTCTAAAAGATTGGTGAGTTTTAAAATTCTGAATGATTTTTCATGGATCACAGCAGATTATATGTGCAATTTGGGATGGATGTGATCATTTTATTAAACTTTTTATAGGTATATTTGAAATAATTTTTATTTTATATTCATTGTTATGCCTTTTTTTTTTTTTGGGTACTAAGAATCGAACTCAGGACCTTGTGCTTGCCAGGCAGGCACTTATGCCACTGAGCTAAATCCCCAGCCCTTCTTTGTTATGCTGTTTATCTTTTGCATTATAGCAAGACATTTTAATCCATAGCACTGAAAAGCATCGTCAGGTAAACTCAATTTCCTCAAGTTTCTTCATAAGTTTCTAGTACCTGAATGCCTGGGGAGGAAATTCTGAGTCTTCAAGGATATTTTAGAAATGATAGCAAGGATGCCCTTCATGTCTTGTAGTTGATTGTAGATAATTGTTTTTTTAAAAAAATGAATGTCCAATACTTACTAATTACCAAACTAAGCAGTTTACAATAGCTTCTCTTGCTCAGTAGTTTCTACTTTCAGGTTAAAGATTGTGAGGCACAGGGTGGCCCTTGAATAACTTGGCCAAAGTCATGCAGCCATGAACAAGGATCTGCTTCCGGGTCATGCAGTGCCCCGCCCACCTAAAACCTTCATGCTGCCAGTTGTGCACATAATTTCTTCCATATGTTACCTGGCGGCTCTGGGTTAGCACAATTGCTAATTAATCAAGTCATTATGCTTCCTGGGGATCTGCTAGGACATCTCAACAGGCGATTATAATACGACATGAAAGCAGTAGAATATATTTGGCTTTTATTTTTCATAATCTAGCCTTGTAACTCCCATACCTGAAGAAACCTTTTTTGGAACATGAATCCTGTTTTATTTTGTCTATTTCGTAGAGTGACTAAAAATCCCTGCGTATAAAAACACAACTTCTATCAGTTGTGTAGGTAAGGGAATCACTTTATTACTTTAAATACCTTTCTGGTATGTGTATCTTTAATGGTAACCAACACCGCGATGGAAAAGAAGTAGAGAACAGAATTCAAGAAGGGCTGAGGGTTCAGTCCTAGCATCCAAAATAAGGAAGGGAGAGAGGAAGGGAAGGGGGAAGGGAGGGAGGGGAGAGGGTGGCTATTTCCAGAGCGTGCTGACTTCCGGAATTTTGCTGACAAATCATTTAACGTTATGAGCCTCTCTTGAACGAAGCTGAAGTAATAATATAAAAGTTGTGAGCTCCAGGAAATTATTGACTAAGTTTGCTATCAAAATTTATGATTCTTACCTATCCCCCTCCAAACTGTAGTGTTTCCTATGTGCTTCTTATGTTCCAGAAAGCGTGGGAAGTGGAAGGAGCCCACTTAAAACAGCATAATTAAATTGATTAGAATGATAAGGCCTCCCCCAGAAAGGAAGACGTAGGCAGAGGGGATTTCATTTCAAGGCACAAGAAAGAGAAGAACGTAACTTGCCTAAAGGGAGCAAATAAGGACCCTAACGCTAATCAGTGATAAAGTAAACAGTAAAGTATAACCAGTGCTATAGTTTGTGTCTTAGAATCCTCAACCCCATACGCTAAATGCTTTCTTATTTATGATTGATTTCAGGATGAAGAGAAAGTTCTATTCTTGGGATGAATGCATGAACCTGAGAGAAGTTAAGGTAGGTCCGAGAGATGAAAAGGATCACTCGACCTCATTCTCCTCTCTGGGGAGCATCCCATCAATAATTGTGTTTATGTTTTTCCTTTATCTTCCTAATTTCTTATTTCTTCTTGCTCTGTTGTTAGTGGAGAATTAAAAATAATTGTGCCTTCACATCTGAATTTCTCCTTCGCATTAAAACAGCATTTTAAACTAATATTATCAAAGGAAAAGCCACTTTTTAAGTTACTATATTCCACTTCCTTATATTTTATGCTGTATGACTTGAATAAATTTTTGGAGACATTTGCATGGAATTTCACATAGTTAAATTAGAAAAGAAAATAGGCCAATTTGACAGACCGAGAGATAAAAGTGACAGGTTAAAATGTTAGTTAGCTGTTGCTGGCCGGGTTTATGTTTGTACTTAACATTCATTACATAAAGCATTTGCTACTTGTTTTAAATAGGTGTTTTAAGATGCTTTTAAATTATATGGTTGTTAAAATGTGACTCATTAATCTAAAAAATTGAAAGTTAAGGTTATTTTGATGCCTAGCTTTGATGAGATTTTGCAAGCTTCTGTAAATGCTTTAAGACTGTTAACACTTTGCTATTTTGTAGTCTCTGAAGAAACTTAACCATGTCAACGTGATTAAACTGAAAGAAGTTATCAGAGAAAATAACCATCTGTATTTTATATTTGAGTATATGAAAGAAAATCTCTATCAGTTAATGAAAGACAGGTATGTCTTTATTTTGGAAAACTATTATTTTTTTCCCCTAATATTGCTTCCATGAGTTCCTTGCATCTTTCAGTATATCATATTTGATGTATAGTTTTATTACTCTAAAAGGTGGATTTAATTAGTTCTGTTATTTTTGTTAAATAATAGCATTTAACACTAAAGAAGCCAGGTATAACATAGCCACTATTTTTCTCTTATAATTCCTTAAAGGCTGACACAAATACTTTATGTAAGCATATCTACCATTTTACTTTTTAAAATAAAACAAGGGTCTGTCTATAATCTAATAGTAGTAAAGCTGGTCTTAGGCTGAATTGAGGACATTATCATCTCTGTCTTCTGATCGATTACTTTGTGAAAAGTTCATGAAAAAACAGAAAGAGGAATGAAGTAGCTTTCAGGAGAGGACCTGATAAAATTCCTCATCAGAATGCCTAAGCCAGTGATGAAACTTAGTGTGTTATCAACCCCCAAGAAACCCTCACCTTAATGTTTACATCTGCGGGCCCAATCTCTAAAATTCAAAGATTCATCATGGATCACTGTGATTGGTAGCCCGGCAGAGATGAGCATTTTGCAGCTCTGCTTTAGTCCCCGTTAGGATCCCCCTGGAGGCGTTATGTGTGCACCGGGTAAAACCACCTTGCCTTTGACAGCAGCCACTCCCCACGTGGCTGCCGAGTCCCTGAAATGCCTTAAGTGGATGTTGCTGTAAATGTAAAATCCATTGCCTACCCTTGGTATAGAAAAAGAAAATTACCCCGCATACTGATTGCATGTTGAAATACTATCCGGTAAATATTAGGTTGAAATGAAATGTATTGTTTAAAATTAATAGAGAGAGGAGGAAGCGAAGAGAAGTTGATCAGCGGGAACTTAGACCTGAGTAAGAAGCGCTGATCGCCATCGTGTGGGGCACCGGCAACAGTGGTGCCCTGTGTGCTTCAGACACCTAGGAGGATTCTGCATGCTTTCATCACACAGACATGATAACTGTTTGAAGAGAACTGCATTTAGGTGACTTAAACACGAATCAAAACATCCCCTGGGCTGAGGAGGTAGCTCAGTCATCTTACCTGATAGTGATTCCACTTTCAGTTCACCCTGCTCCTCTTGGGCCAGTTTAGAATATAGCTGTTGGATATGAGTTTCTCTAAGAAACATTGAAACAAAAAACTTCTATTTTCACATTTTACGCTGATGCTCTTTAATCTGGGTGTGGTGGTGCTTGCCTGTATATAATCCCAACACTCGGAATGCTTGAAGCAAGAGGGTCCTCATGGGTTCAAAACCAGCCTGGGCTGCATGGTGAGTTCAAGGCCAGCTTGAATTACATAGTGAGACCCTGTCTTAGAAAAACCAAAATAATAATAATAATAATAATGTATAATCCTTAACACTAAAAATCTATAAATTATAGTTTTTGTCAGTATCATGAAGCCAACAGAAGCGCCAACGTCAGTGGAATATCTTATCTTCTGTGTGCTGTTTGGGAATATCCATCTTCTTTGTGCTGGCTGGATAACAGAATTTCATGACTGTTGATTCATTTCTTCCAGAAACAAACTGTTCCCAGAGTCAGTCATCAGAAACATTATGTATCAGATATTGCAAGGGCTGGCATTTATCCATAAGCATGGTAGGTTTCTTTTAAGCCTCATGTCCCTGCCTCTATAGAATTAGTGTCAAGACCAAGCAAATGACTTGTTTATCAACTGTTAAATAATTTTGTTAGATATCTACAGGTTTGTAATATGTGTCTACTTAAATTGGCTTTTTTATCTAAAATTGTATAATTCTGTTATAAAGTAGAATATCTGTGACCTGTAACTGTCTTCCTCTTTAGCAGAAATTTTTAGCAGCTTGATCATTAGTCTGCAGACTGAGTCACCATCAACCCACTATAGTCTTGTTCCCTCTGTAGTTTCTATAACTGGCAAAACCATCAGAATCCATGTCATCCCATGTACCCCTGATGTGCTTGAGACCACCCATAGGCAAAGGACTCCCTTCCCATCCTATTTGCAAGAAGGGCTTTTCTTTTTCTCTTTCTCCTAGGTTTTCTGTTTCATTTTCTTCTGGGCCTTATATTAGCCCATATATCCAACCATGCAGTTTATATATTGAATTGGTAATATAAGCATTATAACTATTAATCATTTGTTTCAAAGACTTAGTACCAGGAAGAACTGAGCTGTTAAAATAATTTTAAATGAGGAAATCAGTGATGATATGTACATTTCCATTTTTGTCCAACATTCTTTTCAAGTAAACGATTACACTCAAGGGATCTCGCGTTAAACTGCATGGTGGCAGAATCCTAGTAAAAATGGCTCTGTGAGCTTAAGCCTGACTGGGAAGCACTTTCCCCACATTAATTAGGCTGTGGATAAGTCAGCTTTCCCATTGCTGGGACACAGTACACAACACCGACACTGTGAAGGAAGAGAGAACTAATTTAGTTCACAGTTTCAGGGAATCCGAATGTGGTCAGGGGGCTGCAAGACAGGAATATCATGGCAGACGGGCATGGGCATGGGCATGGCGGAGCACGCTGCTTAGGCCGCAGTGGCTGCGGAGAACGGGAACAGTGCCAGAGAGGAAAGGGCGAGAGACCAGACAAAATACCGAGGGCACACATCCGCAGCCCACTCAGATACACCTAGAAGTGCGCTTCCCCAGTCCCTTGGGCGGCTGCCAATCAACTCGGCACAATTAAGTAATGGTCAACAGTCCCCAGCTGTTTCTCTGGGCCTCAGCCTCCCCAGCTGTCACAGGGTGGTGATAACAGTGGCTCAGCCTCCTGAAAGGTCGTACAGTAATGGAGATAAGCCTAATGTACTTATCCTTGCACCCAGACCCGCTGGAGTCACAAGTAAAAATGAACATTGACCGGAGTTGTCTTACATACGTTGTGACCTCTCTTGTCCAGTCATTTGAAAGCAGGCTCTTCGTATCTCCTCGCGTCTTAGGGGATAAATATGGTTTGTGTTAAAGCATGACGATTTATTATGTTTTCCCTTCTGTCTTGCTAAGGTTTTTTTCACAGGGACATGAAACCAGAAAACCTGCTTTGTATGGGGCCAGAACTCGTGAAAATTGCAGATTTTGGACTTGCAAGAGAATTAAGGTCGCAGCCACCATACACGGATTACGTGTCTACCAGATGGTAAGTAGCATTAGAGAATTCTCTGGAGGCATAAGTTTATGTTGGCATTTCCTATGATGAATTGTTACCTGTTGTTACCTGTATTTCTGGAGGGTCCATATTGGGTATTTAAAACAAAATATAGAAGTGAATTTTATATTCCTTACAGAAAGAGAAGAGTTGGTTCATAACTATTCATATAATGAAATCAAAGCAGGGAAAGGATTTCAGGGGCCAGGGGATTTAGCTTAGTGGCACAGTGCCTATCTGGCAAGCATGAGGTCCTGAGTTTGATTCTCAATACCAAAAAAAAAAAAAGGTTTCATTCATTCATTCAACAAACAACATGGAACACCTACTATGTGCCAAACATTATTTTAGGCACTGGGAACCCAGCCATAAACAAAAGACAAAATAAAACTTTCTTGTGCTGCTTACATGACAGCTGATACACAAATGAATTAAAAGTATCCTGAGTCACCAACAGAAAGGCATACACGTGTTCACCGAAAGGCATGCAGTAGTCCCAGCTGCAGATTTCCCAGCTGCCCGTCACCAGCGGCCGGTCGCCTCCACCCGGCCATGGCGATGGACAATCTCCAGCTACACACTGCACTGTGTCTGAACATCCCAAAGGGAATCGTGATCAAGAGGTCACATAGAAAAAGTACGATTCCATTTATCTAAAGTGCAAAAATAAAGGAACCTAATGAATGCCAGGTAAAGTCAGGACAGTGGCTCCCTGGAGGGTGGGGAACAGTCACTGCTACGTGGGGCCCTCTGGGAGAATAACTCACATTCCTTGACCCGGACGCTGGGTCCTCGAGTGTAGTCTGTGTGTGCCTGCACCTGTGATAGTAAGTGCACTTGCCTTTATTATATTGTACTCCAGTAAAAACAAGAATAGACACACTTACACATACATCACGTGGGGATACACTGTTATGGAGAGAAAATGTGGAGAGGGGACCCAGAGTTGGGAGATGGGGAGGAAAAAGGAATATGGTTGTTTTTAATGCTCTATTTGCTCACTTAGATTTATGCTGGGGATCTCGCTCAGGGCCTCATGCATGCTAGGCAAGAGCCCTAACCAGTCCCCTGCCTGATTATGACTATGACTGGGTGTCTCTGGAGAAGGGACCGCTGGAAACACAAACTTCACTAGAGTGGTCAGTGTTAGAAATCTCAGGATTGGATGAGACACCGAGGGGACGGGTAGAGTGGGAGATCTGAGGACTGACCCTGGAGAGAGGACTGTATGGCCAGTTGGCCTGGGACAGTTTCCCCTGGTGCCACCGTCAACAGTTTCTCTCAAATACTCGGGCTGGGTCAGACGGACTCCGCTGTGTGTCTCCTGCTTCCGCCATGGTCTGACCGGGTGATCAGAGACACACAGACAGCGAACCAAGTTGTTTGGGCTGTGATTTCCCATAGATTTTTTTCCTTTCATGAGGTATCCCGACAAAATATTTTAGACAGGGAGCAGTCCTCAGTGTGGGTGTCAGCCAGAGAAGCATCAGCCAGCCACATGATGGCACAGCAGCCACTGGGGCCACGGCCTTGGCCATAGCCTTTGACATGTCCACCAGTAGGATTTGGGGTGCACAGGAGGTGTAGAAAGTAACACTCAGCAGTTAGGGCGTATCGTAGTCTGAATATTCTTTCCAGTGATTATTGCATAGTATAAATGTACAACTGTCTCACTGTTTGATCCTACCAGTGAATTTTGTCCTCTAAAACACACGTTGAAGTCCTAGCCCCGGTATCTGTGGATGTGGCTTTCATGGTAACTAGGGTCTTTGCAGATGTGCAGGAGTTAAGCTGAGGTCGTACCGGGGTGGGGGTGGGGGCCTTTAATCCTGTAAGACTGGCGTCCTCCTTAGCAGGTCACAGAGACGTCACATACACAGTCATATACACAGGACACCGTATGAGGACACCCAGGTGACAGCACCATGCTGGAACAGGTTTTCCCCTGGAAGCTTCAGGGATGGATCCGAGCCGCACCAACATCCTGGTCTCAGATTCCCGCCTCCTGAGCTGTTGACAGAACAAACCTCTGTTGTTTCCAGCCATCCACATTGAGCGCTTTGTTACAGCAGCTTGACGGAACACATCTGGGAGAGTTTGCTGAAGGAATTATTGTGCAGTGAAATCTTTCATCAACAGGGAACTCCAAGACACAACAGTGCATATTTACTGAAAAGAAATAGGTGTTTTCTATTCCTTAAGAGAAACGCTAAAGAAAAGAAGAAAAAAAGAGAGAGAGAGAAATGCTGACGACCTACACAAAACATGCTGGTGTTTGTCACTGGTCACCAGGGCCATAGTCATGACTTGGTGAAAACCAGACCCCACTGGAAAAGTTAGTCGCTATCTCCTGTACAGACAGCCACGGGCGAGGGGACCTGCAGGTGAACCTCTCAGGGTTCTAGGAGGTGCACTGCCTCGCCTTCAGGTCAGTGAGGCTTCTTCTAAGTTAATTTCACTCATCTTTCACTTCAACTTTTGTTACGCAACTTACTAAAGGTAGTAGACAGCTGTCAGAGTGCAAGCTGCTTCCCGGGAGAAAGCACCTCACAGCTGCGTGATGCCAGCTTTAAACAAATCTCTTCAAGTGCTACAGAGGGAAAATCGGTTTTCTTGTTCCTAAAAATGACTTAAATTTCATTGAATCCAGCTAAAACTTGGGGTTGCTTGTTCTGTGATAGCTGAAACACCTGATCTTACTACAAGTGCTGCTGTAACTTCAGTGAGGTCCAACACGGAAGATAAAACTTCTGCAGTGGTGGAGCAAACAGAAATTCCACACAGCACAGTGCCGTGCAAAGTATTCTTGCTAAAGTAAGGTGCCAAGAAAGCAGAAGGAGACTTAGGTCAGTCACGATGTGTGTTTTGGATTGGCACCCACACTCTACCAATCGAAATGCAGACTGTAGTTGTCAGGATTTGCATGCAGAAGTGACGTGACCCAACTACCAATCTTTTGTCACGAAACTGATATTAACTACAAAAAATAAGCCCCAAACTTGAGCGTGGCTGTATGTGATCACATTTTTGCCACCTGTCATCGTCCTTTGAAGAATTACTTCGTAAACCAATTTAGGGGATTTACAGTGACACGCACTCCTTGTAAGCAAGTCCTTCAAATTTTGGTTTCATTTTGTTCTAGGTCATTTGGAAATCCTAATTCAGAATCTTTAATAAACAGAGGACCAAAAATTCAGAGTCTTCGATGCTTATAGCACATTGCACTTATTGAAAACAAAGCTTGAATGAAGGAAGACAATGACATTTATCCTCCCAAATAAATTGTTAGGAGCTCAAATAATGCAGTAGCATTATTTTTTTAATGCATACTTAGCTTTGGAGGACCTCCTTTTGCAGGAAGATTCTCTGGAAGATTCGTCTTAGCTGCTTTCCCATTGCTGGTGCAAAATACTGCCTGCCCCTCAATTTAAAGGAAGAGATGGTTTAATTCAGCTTATGGTTTTAGTCCTTGACTGTCGACTCCACGGCAGGAGCAGCACAGTAGAAGGGCAGGGAGGAGAACTGCTGGCCTCAGCCAGGACACAGAGAGGGAAGGGAGGAGCCAAAGACAAGCACGCACCCCTCCAGGTCACACTTTAGGGACCACCTCCAGCAGGCCCGGCTGTTAGACTGCTAACAGCCGGGAATTCCTCCACCTGTGAGGCTTCACCCACTGTAACCCTTGTTCCGTTTGCTGCTTTGCAGGTACCGGGCTCCTGAGGTTCTGCTGCGATCTTCAGTGTACAGCTCTCCCATCGACGTGTGGGCCGTGGGAAGTATAATGGCAGAACTGTACACATTAAGACCGCTTTTCCCGGGGACAAGTGAGGTTGATGAAATCTTTAAAATCTGCCAAGTGTTAGGGACTCCCAAAAAAGTAAGTACTCGCGGCCCTTAAATCTTGATGACTTGATTATTTCTTTTTTTGACTTTTGATGATTTCTAACCTGCTGTTTTTTCTGTTAATTGTATCTTTTGATTATTTGTTTTGCCTAAAAAAATTTTTACTATGTATTTGATTTTTCATTTTCAGATAGTTTCATACTTTAATGGTTTTCTTATGCTTTTTTATTTTTTGGTTGGGGTGAGATAAAAATAGCAAGGAGCCAGAATCCCCTGAGCCTGAAAGACAGCAGTGTTTGCCGGTTCTTAAGAACGTCAAGGAGCCAGGTGTTGTGATGCATGCCTGTAGTCCCAGCACTTGGGAGGCTGAGGCAGGAGAATCAGTGTGAGTTCGAGGACACTCTGAAATGCATAGCAAGACCCTACCTCAAAAAGACAAGAAAAAAAAACCTTCAAGGGCATTTGTACCTATTTATGTGTGACTTTGGGTCAGTGATCAGCTGATAACCACATAAACAGCTTTGCTCAAATTCTTCCCTGCTTGCTCCATGAATCCTCATCGGCTTATTAACCCCTGGGGCCCTGGGCCCTATTTCCTCATAACCCTTTCCTGTTGGATTTATATTCCTCTGCCATAGACATTTGGTTTCTTAAACTCTGACCACGGTACTTTTCAGTTCATATTACATTTTCGGTAGAGCGTACCTTCTAGGCTGTTAAAAAGTGTTAACTAAGTGTAGTTCCATCCTGATTAAGGCAGTGTGTGCCTTGTCATCAAAAATGTAAACCTAGACACTAAAGCTTTAGTGTAATTATTATCTCTAAGGTATGTGTAATTGTTAACCCTAGGTTGGATGTATTGTATGTAACAAGGATTGGGGTGGACACAGCCTTTCTGTAAACAGCAGTTGTCACATCCACATTACCACCATCATCATCAGAGTTTAATTATAAATGTATTTTTTTTATTTTTCCTGACTTTGCATTCAATGTTCTTTTTCTGTGTTATTACAAGACTGAATCATCTAGAAGGTCTGGTATTTTATTTTTACATTTACTTATACAAATTAAAATTTTCTGAGCCAGGCATGGTGGTGCACGCCTGTAATCCCAGCACTTAGGAGGCTGAGGCAGGAGGATTGTTGCAAATTCGAGACCAGCCTGAGCTACCAAGTGAGCTCAAGGCCAGCTTGGACCGCATAGTGAGACCCTGTCTCAAAAAGACCAAAAAGAAAAAAAAATTAAAATTTTCACATCTGAATGATTTTTATATTATTGCTATGTCTTAAAGTTGATTTCTAAAAACAATCCTATTTGTGCTTTCCCCGCCTGCACTTGGAATATCCCTTCAACAGAGTGACTGGCCAGAAGGGTACCAGCTTGCCTCCTCCATGAATTTCCGATTTCCCCAGTGTGTTCCCATCAATTTAAAAACTCTGATCCCCAATGCCAGCAGTGAAGCCATTCACCTGATGACCGAGATGCTGAACTGGGACCCAAAGAAACGACCAACTGCAAGCCAGGTGCGACAAGCCCCCTGCCAATGCTCTTTGCAGGGGTTTTTGCAGCATTGCAAAACTGGGGTTTTACAATAGCAGGGCGTATTCATTTACCAAGGTAGATCTTTTCGAAGCCAGGGTTTTACCAAGAAAACGAAGACTTGCAGGCTGTTGTAATCAGTCCATTTCCAAGCATGCAAGGTCCCTGGGAGAAATGCGGTAATAGCTGCTGTGTTGTTTCCTGTGCTTTTCTGCTTCCAGTAAGGAAATTTACTGGGCTGAGCCAGAATGGAATCAAACTCTAATAATTTGGGATGGGACAAACTAGTTAGAAAGACACTTGTCTTGGGTAGCAGAAATCAGTCTCTCCCATCGTTTGCCTTGGTGGCTTTTCTGCGCCGTTCTTTGGCTGAGGTGGAATTCTTGTTTGCTGTACACCACTGTGAATCTTCCTTCCTAGGACGGGAGCCACGCAGGTCGCCTCTGGCTCCGCCCAGTGTTCTTTCCTGACTGTGCTCTGCCACACCTTTATTCCCAAGAGGCTTACATTTTCTTTTTTTTAAATCGGTACCAGGGATCGAACTCACGACTGCCTGCTTGCAAGGCAGGCGCTTATGCCGCTGAGCTAAATCCCCAGCGAGGCTTACATTTTTAAAAAATCAATTTTAATGCATTCTTATCACTTATAAATACTAAGCAAAAATTACCAAACACTTATTTTGGTAAACACTTTGTTTTTTAAATTTAAAAACACTTTGTTTTTTTAAATTTACCTTAAAAGCCTTCTAAGGCCATTGGAAAAAACAAATGGGAAAGAATAGTCATGAATAAGTAATTCAGGAGCAGTGGTGGGGAGATCGGGTGTGAAATCAGCTGTGGAGTCACAGACAGGAACAGGGCGGACACAGTGGCCTAGGAATTGGCAAAGAGCTCCACGCTGTGGGCTGCAGAGGTCGGTGTGAGGGGAAGCTGGCGTCACAAGGGCGCAAAAGTGCTCAGCGTTCTAGCAGACTCCACAAACAAATCGCCAAAGGGTTTATGTGTTGTTTAATCCTGTGGGAGGCTGCGGTACCAAAGGAAGAAAAAATTAAAGTTAGAGGTACAGAGGTAGAGTACATGATTACCATGTGTGAGAGTAACAATGGTAATCAGTAACAAGCACCAAAAAGAAACAAGAGGAAAGAAAAGTCAAGTGGGGTTTAGGGTGCAGGCCTGTAACCCTAGCTCCCTGGAGGCTGAGGGAGGAGGCCTGCAGCAAGTTTGAAGCCAGTGTGGGCTACACAGTGATCCAAAGCCAGCCAGCACTACACAGCAACACCCTGTCTCAAAAAACAAATCACCAATAAAACCACTGTTACACTGTTCACGGTGGGCAATACACCCAAATGAAGGGTGCGCGTAGTTTAAACCAGGACCGTTTAGAGTAG
Organism: Dolichotis patagonum; assembly: GCA_004027295.1. NCBI lineage: Eukaryota > Metazoa > Chordata > Mammalia > Rodentia > Caviidae > Dolichotis > Dolichotis patagonum. The sequence continues at coordinate 36,464 of PVJX010010250.1, forward strand.
CCAAATGTTAATGTGACGTAACATATCCATGCTCTTACAGGCACTGAAACACCCCTATTTCCAAGTTGGCCAGGTGTTAGGGCCTTCCTTGAATCATCTGGAATCCAAACAGGCTTCAAATAAGCAGCTGCAGCCGGTGGACTCAAAGCCAACGTCAGCCGAACTGGAACCTAAGACTCTGCCGGATGTAATCGACCAGACAGTCGGACCGCCCCAGCCAAAGCTCAGCCACCAGCCTCTGCAGTCCCTTCAGCTGCTGCAGAACGTGGGAACCCCGATACCCCCGAAGCAACAGGGTCAACAGAAAGCACCACAGACGCTGTTCCCAAGCATCCTCAAAAACGTGCCGGCTGTAAGTAGCCAACAGTGACACGGTATGTTGGGGAAGACGTGAAAGCCTGTTCTGTGTTAAAGCCTCCCCACTTCCAGAGCTCGACACAAGACAACACGACATTCTAACAGGGTCTAAAAAAGAATAACTTGCAAATTAAAAGTTTAAAAGTTGGCATGCTGCAGATTTCCTTTCGTAGTTACTTCCGCCCAAAAGAATTCAAAGAAATAAAAACCAGAGCTAGGCTTGGTAGTGCAAGCCTGTAATCCCAGCACTCTGGGAGGCTGAGGCAGGAGAATCAAGGTTCAAGTCTTGCCTGGACAACCTAGTGACTTAGTGAGACCCTGTCTCAAAATTAAAACATTTTTTTCCCCAAATCCAACAAAATTAAAAATTTTTTAGAGGGGCTGGGGAAGTAGCTCAGTGTGACAGCCCTGGGTTCAATCTGGCATCATGCAAAATAAATAATTAAAATAAAATAAAATATAGAGTCCCAAGAATATTCATCCTGACTCTTAAGGCTCCTAATGGTAATTTCACACTTGTAAAGTGCTAATGAAGATGAACAGGATGGATTTTTTAGGTATCAGGCTCAGACTGAAACTACCTCTTCCCTTGGTGTTTGGGTGTGGGAGCCCATCAAGTGTCCTTGTCTTAGTTATGTTCTTGTTACTGGAACAAAGTACCCAACAACCGCAAGTTAAAGGATGAGAGGTTTATTTTAGCTCAATTTGTAGAGGTTTCAGTCCATCATGGCTGGCTCCAAGGCAGGGCAGCATGGCATAGGACCGTCACAGAAGAGAAACAGTCCACAGAGTGGCAGCCAGGACGCAGTGAGCCTTCCTTCTTTCCCTTTTTATTCTACGAGCCTGTTGGTTGGTGCCACCCACACCCGGCATGGGTCTTCCCTCTTCAGTAAACCCATTGTCCACAGCCTAAACCAACGGATGGACTAATCCAGAATCACACACCCATGATCTAGTCACCTTCTGAAAGCCCCACCTGTGACTGCGTGAGGCTTTGCGGGGACATCTGGACACAAGCCATAGCAGCCATATTACTTCAGCAGTCCCTGTGGGTGTACAGTCCTGAATGCCTCTGTGTTACGGCATTTTAGGGTGCAAAGAGCTTACACAACACTGTGTCTAATCCCTTACCAGACCCCAAACACACTCACCTATAGACTAGCTCCCCCACCCCAAGTAGCCCCAACTCCACTCTAACATACTGTGACTTAGTCGGTTCTTATTTTTATCACTTATGATCTGGGCCTTTTTAGTAGAATTCAGGCTTTGCAATGGTGGGAATATTTTTCCGTTTATTCACACAGCCCCAGATCCCAGAACAGTGCGGGCCACACGGCACATTCTCAGTAGTCTTTGGATGAAGGAATGAGTAATTGTCACTATTTTCAGACGACTTCCACAGTCTGGAGGAGTCTATGTCATCTTTGTGACAGCCCTGAAGATTAGAAAGTTCATCTTTATCCTGAGCAAGAAATGTGGTATTACATAGCTTTTAATAAAAACCAGTCTCTCAGAGTCAGCACCATTTGCGGACCGGGGGTAGAGAGAACCAAGGAGACATCATTGAGCAAACCCAGCCTGGGCACCAGGGCTATTCGTGGACCCCACTGGACTGGAACAGCCAGACTCCACCCTCTCCCCTTGAGTCAGTGCCATTTGCAGACCCAGGGTAGAGAAAACAAAGGACATATCAGCAAGCAAACCCAGTCTGGGAAGCGCCACCATGCGTGGGGCCTTGCTGGATTGGAACAGCCAGACCTAAGCCCCTTCCAATCCCCTCATCCCCGGAAGGTAATCCACTGGCTGATCTGGAGAAACACAGGCTGTGATGATAGCTGTGGAGGTGAAATGCAACTGGATGCCTGGGTGCTTTGGTGTTTCACTCACCTTGCAGGTCTAGGGCCAGTGGTCTGATCAGAGGTTCAGAGGATGGTGGTACACAGTGTGGCATCTAGGGGGAGATCTTCTAGGGCTTGCAGCCATTATTGATTCCCTGTGGTCTTGTTTTGAAGTCCTGTATTGTTTCCATTGTTTTGTTGGGTTGGGTTTTATTCTCTTTCATTTTGTTTATGTCAAATCCAATGGCAGGAGCAGCTGTTCAAAGATAGCAAGATATATTATGGTAGCAATTTTGGATTTACTATTGGCTTGTTTCGAAGTCCTTTATTGCATTCATTGTCTCGTTTTTATTCTTTTTATTCTGCTCTGTTTGATTTTTACTGCGTCCGAAATCATCTAGTTATTTTGAAGATATCAAAAAGCATTATGGTAACGACTGTTGATTTCATGTTTTTAAGCCTGTGTCTCTTACACTGATTTGTGAATAGTGCCAACATTCTGATATCGTCATTCAGACTTTTAAAGTCACCCCTGCCCTCTCCCTGTGTGTCTGTTGGGATTACTCAGTGACACATGGCAGGGGTGTTTTGGAGAAGGGGGCAGGAAAGACACCACATGTGCCAGCCTCAGTGCCTCCTCCTCAAGGCCATCCCTGGGGAAGAAGGGCAGTAGAGCTTTGAAAAGCTCAAGCCCTTGCCCAGAGAGACACAGCCAAGGCCCCGTGTTACAGTTGTGTCCAGATGTCCCCCAAAGCCTCGTGCAATTTCAGATGGGGCTTTTTCAGAGGTGGCTGAATCTAGAAATGGAGAGCATGTGATTGATTCATAGTGCAGTGGTAGGATGAAGGGCGGGTGATTGCTGGATCAGTCCACTGACTGGGTTGGTGCTGCCCTAGTCCTGGTAGCCCGAATACAACATAAGGGACAGAAGGAGGCTCGCCCTGCTCTCCCTTGCTGCTTTTGCTGTCTTCTGCCACCATAAACGGTTGCCCCTCTGCCAAGCCACCCTGCCTTGGAGCCAGAAAATTATGGACTGAAACCTCCACAAACTGTGAGCTAAATAAATCTTCCCTCCTTTAACTTGTGGGTGTTGGATACTTTGTCTCAGCAATGAGAGAAAAGTAACTAAGATGCTTCATTTTCTAGATCTTTCACATTAAAGAAGAGTCAACTCAGATCCTAAGTACTCACATTCCCTCTATCCCAAATTCGTGGAGATTTTGCCTCCCTCTGAACCACAATGAGACTGGGACCCATGCTACCTATTTTGTGAATGCTCTTAAAGGTGCATAAGTATTACTTCCTTAAGTACAGTCCTGTACTGCACAACAACATTCCTGTCACCAATGCACCCCATGTATCATGGTGGTCCCTTAAGATTGTCATGGAGCTGAAAAATTCCTGTCACCTAGAATGTCCTGGTGTTTTTTAGCTGTCATTGCAAGTTTAAAGGTTACAAATTTTAAAAATAAAATAGTTTAGAAGTATTTAAAGTTTGTAAAAGAAAAAGTTACTGTAAGCCAAGTTGATTTTTTTTTCAAGTTGATTTATTATTGAAGAAAGAGAAATAGTTTTTGACTGTACTAGTCCCAGCATTTGAGAGGCTGAGACAGGAGGATTCTGAGTTAAGGCTAGCCTGGCCTGAACTACATAGCAAGGCATTGTCTCAGAAAAACACAAAAAACACTTTTATATAAATGCAATGTAACCTAAGTGTGCCGTATGTGTAGAATCTACCAGTACCATACAGCAGTGCCCCGGATGTTCACATTTTTACTCTCTTTTAGTGACTGATTCACCCAGAGCAATTCCTAGTCCTGCAGGCTCCGTTTATGCTGAGGAGCATCATCAGTAACCTGTTCTACTGGATTTTATGTACCTTTTCCTTTATTTGTGCGTGCATGAATGCGTGTGTGCGTGTGTGCGTGTGTGCGCTGGGTTGAACCCAGGGCCTCCTGCACTCTAAGCCCGTGTTCTGCTACTGAGCTACAGCCCCACAGCCCTGCTTCCCGTTTCTGCTCAGACACACAAATGCCAACCCCTGGGTCACAGTCACCGCATTTGGCACGCTGCCCTGTGGTACCGGCTCGCTGCTACAACATTCAGCCTTGGCACGTGGTAGGCCGTGCCACACAGGGTCACGTAGGTGCGCGCGGACGTTCGTACAGTGACAGTCACCTCAGGATGCCTCTGTAAGAGCGTGTCCTGTGATGAAGTGGCCCATGACCATCCACGGCTGTCGTGGGAAGGCTCTGTAAAGAACGGGGACTCCGCGTCTGATGTGATCGCTTGTGCGTGAAAGGCATCCAGAGACGATTAAAGATCGTAATGACCGACTTCCCCCACAGAAGCCCAGCGGCACACTGGGTCACAAAACCGCCAGGAGGCGCTGGGGTCAGGCTGTCTTCAAGTCTGGGGACAGCTGGGAGGAGTTTGAGGACGGCGATTTCGGAGCCTCCCATTCCAAGAAGCCAAGCATTGGTGTTTTCAAAGAAAAGAGGAAAAAAGAGCCTCCATTTCGGTAAGACTTTAAATCTATCATTTTTACTATGCATCAACCTTATTTTATTAAACATAAACAAACAGATCTTAAAGCACAAAGAGGTAGCTTAGTGCTTTCTTCTACAAAGTTCAGACCTTTACAAGTACCTCTAAAAAGTAAGACTCTTCTTACAGTAATTCACGAGTGCCGTGTGTGCGCGTTTGTGCAGGGAAGGGCTCTTGTTTGTACAGTGCTCTTGTTAGTCATGACCACGGTTAACCCCATCAGAAATCCATGTGTCTGTCTGCAGGAAGCCGAGCACCACATACAAGGTCAGTGGCGGCCTCTGACAGCGTTAAGGTTTCATTCTGAGCTTTCCTGTGAACTTTGTTGATCATGTCCCAAACCTTGTAGCAGTTTAATACCTTTGGCAGTTTCATTTCTTGTCATAAATTAGGTCATCCTTGATGCACTGTTCACTGCTGAGACAAGGGTGGGTTAAACGTGGGTGACCCTTTGAGAACAGTACCGTCAGTTTTTTTCCTCTTTGAGACAGGAGGAATAAGGAGAAGAGTTGTGTCCTGCATCGGGGCAGCTTATCTAGCAGCCATGGGGCAAACCCCTTCGCTGTGAGGTGCCCACAGCCCTGAGGACACCTGTCCCACAGCCTCATCCCTAAAATACCCAAACTTGAGGAAAAGTCCCTGTGGTAGTGAGCTTTCCACCACTGTGACAATGTAACTGAGGCAGTGGTCTCATAGGGAAGGAGGACTTATTTGACTCACGGTTTCAGTCCCCAGGCCTGAAGCATCATGGTAGGAACATGTGACAGATGGGGATGGTTCACTGCATGGCAGTCAGGAAGCAAAGAGAGAGAAAAGTAGGGGCCTGGGTTCTGACATCTCCTTCAAAGTCATCCATTCCTACACAGAAAAGGCTGCAGGGAAAGACAACAACATTCCATTCAGCAGCACTTTGTGGGTTGGCTCTGCCAGCCCAGGGTGGCGTCACACACTGATAACCCCAGCACTCTGGGAGGCCGAGGCAAGAGGGTTGCAAGGTTGAGTCCAGCCTGTGCAACTTAGTGAGACCCTGTCTAAATAAAGAAATAAGCAAACAAATAAACAAGGACTGGGAAGTAGCTCATTCCAAAGGCCCTGGGTTCGGTCCCCAGTACTGCCTAAAGAAAGCGTCATCCACAACCTGTCTGGGACCAGAAAGGCTCTCCATGCTGCTGAGGTCTGGGCAGGGTGTCCTTCCCAGCCCTGGCAGCACAGCGGCTCTGACATAAACCATCTTGGGGAGTCACACAGAGAGTCAAAAGGACGCGTGGAGGGCAGGAAAGGTCGGTTCTCCTAACGCGGTCTCCTGTCGGCTTCCCAGACTTCCGGAGTCAGGACTCTTGGGCTCCAACCACCCGCCCAGGGAACACAAGAGTGTGCCTGCCGCTGTCTCTCTCAAATCGGATTCCGAACTGGCAGCTGTGCCGGCATCTAAGCAGTACTACTTGAAGCAGTCAAGATACCTCCCAGGTGAGCAGAGAAAGCGAAACGTTTACTGCCAAGCAGAAGACGGACAGGTCAGGCCAGGTGCCTTGCAGTCTCTGGGATGGGCGCAGAGTACCATAGAGTGTATAATCATGGGGCTCTTTGCTGGCTGTGTCTGCGGCCCGGACTTCCTGGACCCCTTATCTCTACCACTGGATGACTTTTTAAATCACGCAGAGCCGGGGATAGTGGCACTTGCCTGTAATCCCAGCATGCTGGGAAGCCGAAGCAGGAAGGTTTTAGATTTGAGGCAATCTTGGATCGCTTAGTGACTTAGCAAGACCCTGCCTGAAAAAACCATGGGCTGAAGCTCAATATAAAGGCCCTGGGTTCAGTCCCCACCAATGGGGAAAAAATGGAAGGGAGGGAGGGAGGGAAGGAAACTGTCAGCGGCTGGGTTTCTGACTTGGCAGTAGGGTGGAGAAGATTTTGAGAGGACAGCATTGTGGAGGTGGAGAATGAGGAGGAGCCCACTGACCATCCGCTGACCTCTCCCGTGGACAGCTGGGTGTACAAACCCAGCAGGAGGAGAAAAGGTCTAGAGAGACAGGGAGGAGTTCGTGATGTACCTTCTCCTAGCATTTCAAACTGGTCCAGAAAGGGCAAGAGAGGTCAGATGGTGGGACGAGAGGTCGGGACAGCGAGAGGTGTCCTGGGCCTGAGATAACAGACATGGAAATCACCAGCATGTGACAGCTGATAGCGTTTGAATCCACAGGACAGGACCAGATCACCCGGGGAGAGGCTGGGAGAAGGAGCAGGCCGCCTTCCTGGGAAGGGGAGAAGGCAGACAGCCAGCCAGGGAAGCCTGGCATGGGGTGTCCAGAGGCCAGAGGGGAGAGTGTCCTTGGAAGGGCTCTTTGGCACTGAGCACTGGGTGGAAAGGGACAGAAAATTAAACTGGACAGTGGCTTTGAGTACTTTCAGCCTGGAATGGGTGAAGGAGACCCAGCTGGGAGATGTGACAAAGCGATGAGGGGCGAGGAGTTAGAGTGAAAATGTAAACTGTTCTTTGGGGTGCTTTGCTGAGAAGTGGAACCACCCTTGGGGAATTTGGGGTGCTTTAGCCAGGGAATCTGCAGAGTGGGTCTGCCTCTCAGAAACCTCACTTGGGGGTGGGGGTCGGGGCGCAGGGG
>PVJX010010250.1:43923-57810 GCA_004027295.1 Dolichotis patagonum
GTGTTTGCCAGGCAGACGCTTGTGCCGCTGAGCTAAATCCTCAGCTTCTCTGTACTTAAAAAAAAAAAAAAAAAAAAAAAAATCTAGTCCATTTCACAGCCTGAAATTTACCAACTCAGTTCTTGCCTCACTAATAATAGAAGGGAGCCCCCTGGTGGTAGAAATGACTACTGTAACTCATAGGCACTTTTTCATGGTTCTGCTTCCTGGTGCGGCTTTCAGAACACATCTCAGGCCGTCTCAGACCTGCCCCATCATTTCCTTTTTAACTTGAAAAGACCTCAGGAATCCTGTAGTTGCCAGGGAGCAAAGCACAGCTATCACTGAGATAGTACCTCAACATGCGCCAACTCTCCAAGACAAATGGGATCATTAGGTTCTGCAAACACGGACTGATACAAATTTGAAAAATTAAAAGAGGAAGGAAGTAGATTCAGGATGACAAAGAATTGCTGGAAACCTAAACACGAGGCTGGCTGTTACCTTGGTGACATGCTTCGCTGGACCAGTTTAGACCAGTTTGAAATGTTAGGAGAAGGTAATCCACCCCCACCCCCAGAACTAGCTGCGATTCAAAGCTAGACCTGGGCTCAGTTCAGTCACTTGGACAGATACTTAGTGAGCAGAAGTTAGAAGCCCGCATGAAGAGCAACCCTCGTTACTTATTTAGGATGCAGTGCTATTTTTAGAGTTGAATATCTTGCAGTATCACTGGACACGTTCTTTTTTTTAGCTGAAAGCAAAGTATAAAAGGTTTTATGCCAGCCTTCAGGATGATAAGAGCTCTAGAATGTACCATAAATTGCTGGGCAACATGACAGTATACTTCAAGGACCAGGTATGTGTGACACTGGCCTTCAGGGAAGACGACTAAAGTGCCACAGTTACTGATAGCTACTGGCGACTGCATGTGTATCAGTCAGGGTTTACTAGAGAAACAGATATAACACAAGATACACAGATGCATAAGGAATCACAAGATTGGCTCACAGTGGTCAGCCAGGAAGTCGGATGAGGGGGCCTGCAGGGGGCTCTGCACGCTGGAGGCTGAAGGGTCCAGCACAAGGGCTGGAGCTGAGTGTGGTGTCCCGCCCAAGTCCGCACCAGGAGGCCGAAGGGTCTGCTACAGAACATGAAGAATCTATGACAGGAGGCTGAAGAGTCCCAGGCAGAAGCCAAACAGTCTATGCCAGAAGCCAGCAGACACCGCCAAGCTGCAGGCGACTCATTTGTCTTTTGTTGTAAGCAGGCTGCCCCCTGGGCTGGTGTGGCACTCTCACCATCTGCCTGCCCTCCTCCTGCGCAGGCTGAGGATGTAACAAACTAGGGCCCCTGGCCCCCTGCTGAGTCACTTAACCGGCTGACTTTCTGGAACTGACACCATGAACGGCAACCACATGGTTGAAGGGCAGCTGCTGGTCCGGTGTAGCCCAGGATGCAGAGCTGCCGGGTCCCTTAGTTAAGTTTCTGGACTTCTCACGGTGACACAGTGTATAAACCGCAGCAGGCTTGGGCTCCTGGCCGGAGCACCCTGCGCCCTTCTGTGTGCCACTTCCCGCCTCTCCCACCGCCCCCGACCCAGGGAGTGGCCTGCGCTCTTTCTGTGATCACTGCGCGTCCATTTCCTGTTCCTTAAGATGACACCGGAAATCCTCCTGACCTGACCCCTCCTCCCTCTGCAGCCTGCATGGTTCCGCGCTGTGCCTGCTGCCCAGGCCCGGGCCGTCCAACCCTGTTCTGTTCTGTTCCTCTGGCCTCTCCCAGGAGCACCCCTTACATCCCAGGTGGCCATTTGCCGCTCAGCTTCAGATGGCCTTTTTCTCAAGGACTCCATTGCTGCCAATATTTGTTACCTTCTCCAGAACAGTTTGCACACTGCCAGTCATTTAATTAATTATAACTAAATGCCTCCCCTCTCATTAAATTGAAAGAGCCAAAAGCACAGACACTGGCTTATTTATCTCTTTCATTCCAACGCCACACACACACTGCCTGGCACACAAGAGTGGTCAGTAGTTGTTTGTTAAATGATTTTTTTGTTTGTTTTTGTCTTTTTGAGATAGTGTTTCACTGTGCAGTTCAGGCTGGCCTTGAATTCACAATATAGCCCAGGCTGGCCTCGAACTCGCAGCAATCCTCCTGCCTCAGCCTCCCAAGTGCTGGCATATGCCACCATGCTCGGCTTTAAATGACTTTAAAATTTCTTGTAATGTGAAAGATTATTATCAGGTATTATCAGGTATTATCAGGTATTATCAGGTATTATCATTATAATATCAAACGATGATATTAACATGTATTTAATTTCTGCCCCTATGTTGAAGAATCCAGTGAACACTTATATGCTGATAATTTCTATGATAAAACTATTCCTAATAAAATTGAAATTTTTATCTTAAATCTTTATCTTAAACCAATTACCTTCAATAGTGCATGTATTTTCTTCAGGGGGAAAAACTCCAAACAAACTATTTAGGGATTTTGCCCAGGCAGTAACTTTTCCTCTCCCTCCCACTCTTTTTGAATGAAGGTTTTTTCACATGTGTAGCTGCCACCAGCTGCATCTTCCCTGTTTGTTAGATAATCAGCTGCTATTGGTCTATCTGAGGTAGGTGTTTTATTAGAAGCGGAAATCCATACAGAGCTACATCCTGGAAGGAAAGGAGACTTCTTAAAAGAGAGAGAGATTACCCAGGAGTGTTTGCACAGGCCTGTAATCCCAGCTGCCAGGAAGAGCAGGGTGGGAGGATCACAAGTTCAAGACGCACCTAGGCAACTTAGCGAGACACCCCCCCACCTCAAAACTAAAAAACATACAATAAAAGGACATGGAAAGGAGGGAGAGAAGGGGAGGAAGATGAGCCAGCGCAGTGCCCTCCTAGGGAGCTGTTGTGGGGGTTGGAGGCTCAGATCGCTCTTGCTGGCCCTGGAGCTGGGGCTGGGTCTGCCTGGAGGCTCCGGAAAGAATCCACCAGCAGCCAAGTTTGGGTTTATTTAGGACACACTGCTTTGCTGAGAGGAATCTCGCCATCAGGGTGAGGGGTTTGGGTTTCCATAAGGGGTGGAGGGCGTGGGAGAGGGTCTGAAGCAAACACAGAGCTTGCATTTCTGGGGCACCTCGCTCACACCTTCCTGTCACAGGTGCAGGGCTGCAAGGCAGGAGTCCCGTCCCCCTGGGGACAGACTGGTTTCTGCCGCACAGGGTCTTGGTCAGTGCCAGTGCATTTCTCCGTCTGCTCCATCAGCGCTGGCAGGCTTGCCTTAACGGGGGAATTTGGATGTTGAAGGTTGGAACCCTTTTGCTGTCTATTGTCCATGGATAATCACTACGTCTTTCTCATCGGTGTGAATGAAACCTTTGTGCAGGATTCAGTTTGCAAAAAGCAAAAAGCTCATTCTGCCTGGAACAGTTCTGACTTCCTGAATTAATGCCATCCTCCGAGATGGTGTCCACAGGAGCTGATGGCACCGTGCGTGGGACCCCAATCCTTGACAAGACTTCAGTCAAGAAGCCTTCAAATCTCTTTCAAAGGGTTAAAACAACACCATTTGACCACTGGTACCAAGACCCCGTGCTGAGCTGACAGTCACAGATTTCACAAAACCAGAAATAATTCCAACTGTCCTCTTGTTGCAATACATCTCCAAGACCCTCTTTCCAGTTCCCAAGTGCTGAACCACAAGCTTTGCTTGGTGTCTTGGACCAGAGGTCCCCAGCTCCAGGGCCATGGGCCGGGAATGGCCCTGTTTGGAATCGGGCCACACAGCAAGAGGTGAGCGGCCAGCACGGCACGCAAAGTGTCTTCTGTATGTCCGGTCCTTCCCCTGGCTTCCCTCAGCACCAAGCTTCCTGCCGTGTCCACCATGGCACTGGATTCTCATAGGAGTGAGGACCCTACTATGACGTACGTGAGCGGATTCTTGTGAGAAAGAATCTACTGCCCACATCACCCCCACCCAGGTTGGTGGAAACGTTGGTTCCATGAAACCGGGCCCTGGAACCAAACCCCGCAGACCATTGTCATGTAAGGGTGAGCACCGCGAAGACAGCTCTTTACCTGTCTGCTTCGGGACTCTCTGGGTTTCCCTGGGTTCCAGGTCACACATCGGCTGCCCTGCTGGGCCAGCTGGCCCCCAAGGGCTGGCTCACAGTGTTTACTGGAAGCAGTGACAAGGCACTGCCAGTGGTTTTGAAGAAAAATATTTGTGCCTTCCCAGTGTTTACAAAACAAGTAGGAAGAGTGTCAAATGTTTACAATTATTTATTATAGAAAATGTGATCTGTTTATAAAGTGCATGTGCTGAGGGTTTAGGATCTTGTTAGGGTTCATTAAAAAGGATGTATTTCTGCCTATTTTATTTTATTTTATTTTATTTTTGTCTTTTTGAGACAGGGTCTCTCTATGCAGTTCAGGTTGGACTTGAGTTTACTTTGTAGCCCAGGATGGTCTCGAACTTGCCGTGATCCTCCTGTCTCAGCCTCCCGAGGCTTTTGCTACTTTTCAACCTAAATATATCACTAGTTTCCCATCCACAGTGCGTCGAGTTTTGGCTGGACAGATCCTATTTTGCCTCCCAGCCTGTTATCACACCAACCTTTGCAGTGATGGCTTTGCTCTTCCAAGGTGTAAATCCCAAGCATGTGTCTCTCCGAGCCGCCGGGAAGGACGTCAGCTCTTACGCTTGGAATAATCAGCTGTTTCCCAAGTCCCTGGGAGCCGTGGGAGCAGAAGTTGCTTTCCAAAGGAATAGCGCAGGTAACACAAGAATACATCTAAAACATCAGTGCTGCTTGCTGCCTGCGGATGTTTACTTTTGCCTATTTTGATTCAAAAGTGATTATTTATTACTTTCACACGTTCCCTCCAAGGGACCTGTGTGCTTGCCCGGCAGAGGGCCTCAAAGGCTTTGCAGATGAGACCTGAGTGCAGACAGTGCCAAGGGAATCAGTGCCAGATCCTCCCCTCCACCCAGGCTCTCTCCTCAGTGGATCTGCCTTGTGTCCCTCAGCTCTCCTGCTGCACAAAGGAAGCGAAGGCTTCTCTTGGGTTAAGCTGATGCGCTTCCCCCAGGGTATAAGAATATCTGTAGTGCCAAGCAAAGGGACGGTTTGTCACACAGAAGTCAGTGTTGAGAAAATAAGTGACCCTTGAAGAGTGTGCAGAAAATCTTTTCTTTTTGGGGCGTTTTTGTTTCGTTTTGAGATGGGGTTTTGCTATATAGTACAGGCTGACCTTGAACACGCTTTGTAGCCCAGGCTGCCCTCAAACTCACATCGATCCTCCTGCCTCAGCCTCCTGAGTGCTGTGATTACAGGTGCGCGGCGCCACCACGCCTCGAGAATCTTTTCTGAGGCAGGTTGTCAGTTCTTAGCTTTCAGGAATTTGAAGGAAAACCTAAAGGACTTGTGAGCTGACAGGGAATTAAAGATCACTTGTATGAAATCACTGTGATTTTTGGTCCGCATCTCTGAAGAATACAAATACTAGACCAGCAAAGCTGTTTAAAAAAACAACACTGTTAGCACCTAGAAACATCTCTCTTAATGTTTCTCAGTGGTTCCATCTATAGGAAAGAGAGACAGAGACAGAGACAGAGAGACAGGGATGGACGCTGAACCCCACGTGGTTCCAGGAACATGCATTTGCTTAAGCTACTTGAAAGAAGTTTCCTTTTCCTCATTAAGAGATGTGTTTCTGCACCAGGTTTGGCGGTGTTAACCCGTAACCCTAGCAGACTAGAAGGCTGAGGCAGGAGGATCACAAGTCCGAATCTAGCCTGGGCAGCTTAGTGAGTCAGCGAAAACTTGACTCAAATTAAAAATAAAAAGGGCTCAGGGTTTAGCTCATTGTGAAGGCTGTTCAATTGTCAGAGAGAGTGTGGATGGATATATTTTTATACCAGTATTGTGGGCATGAAATCATGTGCTAGATTCCACTGGTTATATTTAAAAGGGAGATAGAATGGTTTTATTTTTTAAATATTTATAATTTTAGTATTCCCAAAACAACATCATTTGCAACTGTTAACTTATGAAGAAAAACTTTAGATATCAATTTAAAAGTGTATGAAGAGATACAGTCTCTTAAACATGTGAGGGGGAGCTGGGCGTGGCGGGGCACACCTGCAGGCCCAGAGAGGCTGAGGCAGGAGGACTGCAGGTTTGAGCATAGCCTGGACAATTTAGCACACTTTAGGGACTTAATGTAGCCACTCACTAGAGCTAAGGTGATTTAACAACAGCGTTCACAGAACCAGGCAGTTACACAGAGCAGCTCAGGGGACAGCTCTGCCGCTTTGCACCTTGGGGAGCACAGGAAGCAGCTGCACGCGGGGGAACCTCTTGTCCTAAGGGTTCTTTCATCAGTCATCTAATTCGTTTTCTCTGCTTTTTCTATAACGTTCTCCTTACTATTCATTCTTTCTTTCCATCCTCCTTCTCTTTAGAAGAAAGCATAATAAAACCCATTGAAAAACTATCATGCAATGAAAGCTTTCCTGAAATAGTAGAGGACCTACAAGGTAACTTCTGCATGTGGCAAATGAGCACGACTTGTTCCCTGACTCCCGTGTAGTTTTCTGCTTGACCTCTGCCCCTGTGACTCTATCCTACAAGGCCAAGGTGACCTGCTTTAGAAGTCACACCAGGACCGGGACAGGGAGAAGCGTTCCACACTCTCCTAAGCCTTTCTTTCTCTACAGCATTGCTTCCCGTGTCTTCTTAAATTCATCTTGGCAACCTACAGAAAGCAGGTGAATAATTCTGTACAAAAGACTGAAAAGAGTATTTTCAAAACAAAACAGAAATAATAATAAAAAAAATTTTAAAGTATTTTCCAACTCTGCGAGCAGTATTCTGAGGAGATATATATATATATAATATATATATAATATATATATGATATACACATATATAAAATACATATATTTCTGAAACTCATTTCTTAAGCAACAACAGTCATTTTTAAAAGAAAAAGCTTGCCAGGTTCATGGGGCTAGCTGATTTCCTAGGGGAGTACTGTCCCGATTTCCACAGTGCCAGCCACTAGCTCCAGCCTGAAATCCAAAGCTCACAGGGCCTGGGGTGATAAATACACCAAGATAGTTTAAGAAGACTCGATTCTCTCTTCCTTCTTCGCCTTGCCACTCCCTGCAGCAGCAGTAGAGTGCGTGGCTTGTGGTGCGGACCACAGCCCTGTTCTGGCACTCACTAGCTTCCGGAATCTGGGGCAAGTCATTTACCAGTTTTTCCTCCTATAAACTGGAGGAAAGAATATTCGCTTAGATAGCACCGTACGGTTCTGCCTGGGATTTTCATCACGCGGTGGACACTGCTGTTAGATGCAGTCCAGCTTTGAGCTGCCTTCCCAGAAGTCTCTTTGAAGTAAGAGGCAGGTGACTGACTCAGAGCGAGTGTGAGCTGTGGGGTGCCTCCAGCGCGGTGGGAACCTGGGTGGGATCCTTGGGGGTCTGCTGAGTTCCTACCGCTGCTCTCCGATGTTCGTTGCTTCAAGAGCAAATACTTGTTCAGAACCTGCTGTGCCCAGCCCCCTGCGACAGGAGGGACGCAGAGCTCAGAATGCAGACATACGGGCAGGTGGCGCCTCGGCTGTACATGCAGGGGAGCAGTTCTTTGGGCCCTCGGAGCCCCGTCACCTCGGGTAGCTGTCTCTCTCCCTGCACCTGCACGGCGTTCTGCTCTGGCTTTGCCCCTCGAGTCCTTGTGATCTGCCCTCAGCTGGCCTTGCATGTGTGCTGACATCGCTCCCAGCATCCTCCCGGCAGCGCCAGGCTCTCTCCCCGCCTTTGCCGGTCCTTCTGCCCTTACGCTGCAAGTCCTTGGCGCTCCATCCTGCGAGCCTGCCCAGCCTCCACCCAGCTCTCTGCAGCTCGCCACCCTGATGCTTCCCTCACGCAGGTGGCCCTCTGCAGTCTTCTCCAGGTCTCTGCACGTCCAAGCCCAGACCCCGACCCCCAGACCCTGAAAACTGACATCTAACCAGCCTCCTCTTCCTCCCTGATGTGACTTGAGGCACCGCATCTTTCCCTAAATCCTTCTTTTGCTTCTCCTCTTCCTCCTCCTCCTCCTCCTCCTCCTCCTCCATCGTCTTCTTTCTACTTTGCTCTCCTAAGTCACCTCAGCTGCAAGGCAGGGGCATCACACACCCCGCCTCCTGTAGCACCCCAGCCCTGCCAACCCACCCAGTCCCTGCCTCTCCATCCCTCCGTGACACCTTCTGTCATCTCAGCCCAGCAGGGACCTCCTGGCTGGGCTCCTGCTCCTGCCTTTAGCTTTTCCCCTTTCTGGTCGCCGGACGGACAGTTTGCTAAGTAATATTCAAACTGTGTTTACTGTATTACAGTAAACACAAACTGTGTAATACAGTAAACACAGTTTGAATATTACTGTAGCTATTGGGCATCTTGGCTGAGCCCCAATCTTTTAAACAAGTGGGCGGCAAGTGGACGATGGTGGCACTGACGAGAATCTATGCCAGTGGCTTTGCTTGCATGGCACTTGGCCCCTGCAACACCCCTGGGAGAGGAAGCCCATTTGCACCAGGTTTAGGAAATGAACAGAGGCGTAAAAAATGCTTCAAGGATCAGGGGTTCCTGGCAGGAAAGACCCCAGGGTGAAGAACTAGCATAATTAAAGCCCTGCTGGAGAGTCTAGGACGCACTGAACAGATCTTGCCTGGGCTCAGTCCCTTGGTGATCAAGGAAAGCGAGGCAGACCACTTCTTGCAGACCGCAGACCGGTGTGTGATGATAACCAGCACCCGAGGGGTTGCTCCGGGGCGGGATGGGGCGAGTGGCCAAGCACAGCATGGCCTAGAGCACAGCAGGGGCTCAAAAAATAGTACTCAGAACACTAGGATTCACATTTGTTCTGCGGCTGTTATAAGTATTCACCTGTTGACTCTGAAACTTTGTGATGCATCACTAGGAAATCTCGGAAGTTACACTACTTACAACCAGTCAGGATACATCCCTTCCTTCCTCAAAAAAGAAGTTGGGTCAGCCGGCCAGAGGATCCACTTGGCGCCCCTTGGTGCCACAGCTGCAGGTAAGAACAGCTTCCAAGAAGGTTTTTGAGGTTTCAGAACCGAGAGGGATTTTTTTCCCTCTTAAATGTAGATGGTCACTTTTGCTTCGTAAAGACTTTTAAGTTAGAATCACTTCACTAACACAGTTCTAATTATTTCTGTCAAAATGTCCTTTTCTTTCTTCCAAAAATTTGGCTTGTAAGTAGTAATTTAGAGAACTGCTGTCCGTAACCCAGTGTCTGTGACACACGGAGGCCCCTCCAGAAACTACAGCCGCTGAGCACCGCAAAAGATGAAGTCCCAAGTGGCCGGAAGGCGTGTCCCCCAGGGGGAAGCCAGGGAGAGCCAAGTCCTGAGGGAGGAAGGGGCGGGGAAGGACCAAAGACATTAAAGCTCTCTGTAAAATGATTTAAATCTTTTCATTTGAGATGTGTAAGCAGTTTTAGCTGAGTAGTTATTCATGTAACAGTGTTTCACCAATTATAAAGTTTTTATACATTTTTTAGCAGCAAAATACATGAATACAATAAGCTTATGATTAAAAGTTTGGGATCCAGGAATAGGTTACCATTTAAGGGAGGACCATAATTATCTCGGTATAAAATAAAGTTCCATGCCAAACATAATGCCACGTGCCTCTAATCCCAGCTACTGAGACAGCTGAGGCAGGAAGGTCACAAGTTCTAGCCTGGGAAATATGGATAGACACTGTCTGAAAAAAATTCTTAATTCTAGAAAATATACTTTGATTTTTTTTTTTTTTTTTTGAGACAAGGTCTCGCTATGCAGTTCAGGCTGAACTTGAGCTCACTTTGTATCCCAGGCTGGTCTCAAACTTGCAACAATCCTCCTGTCTCAGCCTCCTGATTGCTGGGAATACTTTGATTTTCAAGAGGAAATTAGAACTCTATATGTGTAGCTCCACAAAGCTAGAGTTTTAGAGGTTTCATAATTCTAAATACATTTTACACAGTGAATACTGTGTTTGAATATTACTTAGCTGTAGCTATTGGGGGTCTTGGCTGAGCCCCAATCTTTTAAACAAGTGGGTGGCAAATGGCTTAAAAAAGAGGCAAGTGTTAATGATTTTAGGGCTCCAGGAGGATCAAAATCCTCTAATGGAATTTGAGATTCCCTGGGGTTGAGACCAAGAACTTCTCTGGGCAGCTTGTATTTATCTATTTGGTTTTCAGACATAGGAAGGGGATATTGAGGCAAGCCTGGGAACTGAGCAGGACCTTGGGAGTCAGTTTGAAGACTTCTCCAAGTAGTAAATTTTGCCAATTAAGAGAACTGTCTTATCTCTAAGGTTGGCAACTTTACTGCTCTGGAGTAGGGGTGTCAGCAGCCCATGGCCTTGGCCACCTCAGCTGTGGTTATCCTGACCGTGAGTAGCATTTTACCCTGCACAGCCCAGGCTCCAACATATAACCACAGTGAGGTATTACCAACCCCCCCGGAGTGTCAGTCTAACCTGCCCGCCTGTGTGGAACATGTATGCAGAATAAGCACAAAGAGAAAGTCCTGCAGTTAAGGAGCTCTGGGATGATTAATGTCCTCTGTGGAACAAAAGGGCATGAGTCCAAAAGTGCATGGGTTTTATGGGTATCAGTCAGGGAGGTGGTGAGGGTCACAGCAGAGTGCTAGGGAAGAGGAACTTTGCAGGCATTGGCTGTAAGGAGAAACAGCAATTTTGTATCAGGCACAGAGGCCTCCAGTTAGCAGCGTAATGGGTAGCTTGGTGCATGCAAGGCTGGCACCTTTACTGCAAGGAAGGTATAATTCTTTCTGAGGCCCATGGCTTTAGCTGAGCTGTTATCGCATGGTTTAGCCCTGGAGTCTCACAGGTATTTTTTCTGGAAGCCACATTCCAACCACCGGCAGGAGGTAGGGAGGCTGATTCTCTGCCAGTGTCTCAGCCAGACTCATGACTTCTTTTGGCCATTTAAGTGAATGTTTATTTCAACAAAGCCAGCACTGCATACCTCAGTGAATAGAGCTGAAGGAGAGGCCAGGGAAAGATTGAGGCAAGGGGCTTTATTTCTCAAGAGAGTGCAGCTTGGTGGCCTCCCATGTGGTGTTAAAGTCGGAGCCTGTGGGTGTTGCTCATTGACTTTGAACTAAAAATCTCTCTTGGTCCATTCATGAAGTGTTGCTTGCTTTCACGTGAAAGACTGGGAATAGCAGCAGCATCAGAATAAAAATTCAGAAATAATGGCTTATCCAACAGTATGCTGTACATGAGAAACACAGTTAGCATGAAAAGAAATTCATGAAAATCAAAGGCTGGGAAACAATATTCCATGCAACAAGACCCCAAAATCAAGCAAGAGTAGCTATCCTATTTTCAAAGTGAATTTCAAGCCAAAGCTGATCAAAGAAGCAAAGAAGGACATTACATGTTGGTTAGCAGAAGTGTTCAACAGGAAGAGGTAACAATCATAAACATGCACACATCAAACTATGGTGCACCCACCTTCATTAAAAAACTCTGATGGACATAAAAGGATCAAATAAACATCAATACAATTATAGTGGGAGACTTCAACACCCTACTGTCACAAACAGACAAAACAACTAAACAAAAAAATCAACAAAGGAATATCAGTGTTGGAACAAACCTTTGTTTTTGTTTTTTTTTTAATTGGTACTGGGATTGAACTCACAACCATGCATTTGCAAGGCAGGCGCTTATGCTGCTGAGCTAAATCCCCAGACCAAGACAAACCTCTGAACAAATGAACTTAATAGATACAGACACACGGTGTTCCAGCAGCATAGAAAATATGCTTCCTTTTTGGCCACATGTGGAACTTTGTCCACAACAGACCACATGTTAGCTAATAAAGCATGTCTAAGTAAAGGAAGAGAAACAAAATTTTGTCATGCATATTTTAGATCACAGAGCAATGAAACTAGAAATCAATACCAAAAGAAACTACAGAAACTACAAAAACATATGGAAATTAAACAGCACATTCTTGAATAATCAGTGGGTCATGGAAAAAAATCAGGAAGAAATAAGATAATTCCTAGAATTAAATGATAATGCCACTACCACATACAAGATCCCCCGCAGGCCGGGGATTTAGCTCAGTGGCATAAGTGCTTGCCTGCCTGGCAAGCACAAGGTCGCGAGTTCGATCCCTGGTACCAAAAAAAAAAAAAAAACCCAAACTGGAAAAGGCACAGTTCTCCCCATATGGCCTCTAGGACTGAACACATACAAGATCCTATGAGACACAATGGAAGCAGTCCCATGAGGGAAATTTATAGCTGTGAACGCCCACTTTGGAAAAACAGAACGAACACAAATAACCTAATGATGTCTATCAAGGTCTTAGAAAAACAAGAACAATCCAAACTCAGAGCTTGTACAAGGAAGGAAATTATAGAGATCAGAGCAAAAATAAATGGAGACTAAAAAAACAAAAAGAATAAATCAAAGAGCTGGTCCTTTGAAAAAATAAACAAAACAGACAAGCCCTCAGCCAATCTCATCAAAACAAAGAAAAGACACAAATTAATGCAACTAGAGATGAAAAAGGCCAATATCACAACAGACACTCCCAAAATCCAGAAAACTATTAGCAACTACAGTGGTACCTCAGCATTTGCCAACATTTTGTTTTTGTTTGCAAACTCTGTATCAGGTGACAGACACAGACATAACCATCTTTCCCCTACGGACACAAATATGGTCATCTTTCCCAAACCGTGGAACAAATTAAGTTTGTCAGATGTGGTCCCGCTGGACTTCACCAATATATGCTAAACAATTGGAGAACTCAGAAGTGGAAAGATTCCTAGGAACATGTAAATTGCCAAAACTGAACCAAAAAGACCTAAAAATCTTGAACAATGTAATAACATGCAATGAAATTGAGGCAGTAATTTTAAAAACCACCAAATAAGAAAAGCTCATGGCCTGATGGATTCACAGCCAAATTCTACAGGAACTTCAGGGAATATCTAACACCAATACTCCTCAAACTTTTTAATGAAATCAAAAGGAAAAGAGTATTTCTAAAATCATTCTCGGAAGCTAAGGTCATCCTGATTCCCAAAACCAGACAAGGATCCAACCAAAAAAGAGAACCACAGGCCAATTTCTTTAATGAACATAGATGCAAAATCCTCAATAAGATAATGGCAAACAATACAACAAATCACCAAAAAGATCATATACCATGACCAAGTGGGATTCATCAGATGCAAGGATGGTCCAACACAGGTGGGATGATAAATGCAATTTACAAAACAGAAGCAAGAACAAAAATCATGTGATCATCTCAATAGATACAGAAAAGGCCTTTGACAAAATCCAACATCCACTTATGATATTAAAAAACCATGAAGGGTAAGGATAGAACGTCTTTATCTTGACATAATAAAAGCCATTTATGACCAATGTACTGCTAATGCCATGTTAGATGGTGAGGAACCTAAGCCCCCTAAAATGAGGAGCAAGATCAGGATGTCCACTGTCACCACCTGTGTTCAGCACAGCCCTCGAAACATTAGCCAGAACAATCAGACAAAAGAAAGAAATTAAAGGGCTACAGATAGGAAAGGATAAAGTCAAAATACTATTTGCAGATGACACGATCCTTTATGTACAAAACCCAAAATCCACTAAAAGGTTCCTAGAATTGATAAGCAAGTTCAGCAGTGTAGCAGGGTACAAAACAAATGCACAAAAATCAACAGCATTCCTAGACACTGAGAACGAACTCACTGAAAAGGCAATTAGGAAAATGGTACCATTCCCAATAGCATCCAAAAAATTAAATAGTAGGTGCTGACTGAACTAAGAAAGTGAAAGTGCTGCAATTAAAAT
>PVJX010010251.1:0-57751 GCA_004027295.1 Dolichotis patagonum
TTGTTGTTTAAGGCTCCTCTAGAGGGTGCAGGCTAGGAGCTTTAGCCCTCTTCAATAGGTTATCAGAGATTAGAGTTCACCCAGGGGCAGTGTGCGCTAGCTCCTCCCTTCTGGGCCAGTCAACCTTTGCAGGCCTTCACTGCGTCAGTGTGCACTGATCTCAGGGAAGTAACTGGGTCCCCGCCAGGGGCATGGCCTATTTTAAGCAGATTCCACCAATCCGCTCAGCGAGGGGAATAACCAGCTGAAGCCACTTCCTTATGGAGTTAGGGCTGTCCTGCCCAAATCCAACATGTCGTCCAGTCGGTTTCCCCTTTCCTGTGGGAGGGTCTTATTCTCATCACTCACCGAGTCCCCGAGAACTGCTGGACTGCCCGACCTCCGACTTCAGTGCGGCTGAGGTGGGAATTCACGGTGCCTCTGGGTGGGTCAAGTGCAGTGCTGGTCCCAGCAAGCTGCACGCCGTGCTGTTCAGCTCCGGGCTCCGACGGCTCAAGCCAGTCACTTTGGCTCGGATGGCTTGTTCAGGTTGGGCAGGAATTCAGGCATCTCGAGGCGGGTGCCGTGCTCGTGATCTTATCTTCACTAATAATAGCCCCAGGACCTCTTATTCAAGCGGGTTTTTGGGCTTTAGTTTCTTTCTGTGTTGTGAGAGTCTATCTCTCTCTGTTTGGGTCTCTCCAGGGTGTTTTATTCTGGCATTTGAGCTGTCTCTCTCAGAGAGGGTCTCTCTCCTGCTACCTACCAGTCCGCCATCTTGTCTCCTCCCAATACTTTCTATTTATACTTAGAGCTACAGGATTTTCAGTTACCTCTTCTCTTGCTGTGTCTTAACTCCTACCATCTCAAGAGTATTTATGCTTGACAGCTGCTTTATGAAGGAATTGGCCCTTAAATGTGAAATATTAGGTAAAACTGCTCATGGGATTTTAGTTATATTGTATATGTATTCACACATAGTTTGATGTGTCTTGTATACCTGTTAACTATCTGTCCTGTGGTTTTATCAAGTAATATATCTATCTTGGTTGAAGCAGCTTTGGGAAAAAAAATAGCTCTTTTATCAGAATTACTGACTCACAGAGTTTATTGTAATCTCTTGACTTATCATCTAGTTGTTGTAATTCTTTCTGTACAAATGAAATAATATATATTTTTCTTGTTTTGCTCTATAGGATTTGCCAGAAACTATGCACTATGTAAAAATTTTTACAGTTGGGCATCAGGTGCCTAACGATAACACTATTTTTAAATTTAAATGTGCTGTTAATACATTTTTGAAGGAAAATAAAGATAATGGTAAGTTTTTGTTTTTGGAAAAGTAAATTTTGGTAATTTTGAATGGCATTGGATATTGTTGATAGTTTTTAAGTTTTGACATTAAGTGTTAAGATGAAAATGTGAGAAGTTGATAATACAATATTTTTCATTTTGTTGGTCAGGGAAGCAGTTTACTTTGAAAAGTGATTTTAGTGAGAACAATGAACCAAACTACTTCATTCATATGTAACAAGTTGAAAAAATCTTGTTTTATATTCTGTGTTGGTTAAGAGGTGACAGATTAAAAACAAACAGAAAGTCTCAGAGTCTGAGAGTTACAGAAAAGAAACAGCAAAAGGCAAATGTTAGGAGTAAGATGGTCCCAAATAAGAAAGTGTGAGGCAGTGGAATTAATTGTACATTTGTTTTGCATATTTAAGGCATTTCCATTATTTTTTTCCATTTTGATTACCATTTTGCTTATGTTTAGTATCAGAAGGTCTATTCTGTACCTCAGTGTTTAGAGTGCCTCTAGTACTGCAAAAACAAACAACAACAATAAAAAAAATAGAGAAAGTAAGGAATGGAGGGATGGAAGGAGGGCTAAATGAACAAAAAGAAAGTTAAGACATTTTATTTGTTTCATTCTTTTCAATACTTGTTGTTTTACTCACTTTTTCTATAATGAAATCAGTTTGAATGAGTACTTTAAAGTAAGACAAATGACTTTGTCTCAGTGCAGTTTTAGCTGTTAATACCTGAGTAGGCCTTCTGCAGTTTACATCATTGGGTCTAATAATGGAGGATATGCAAATTTTCTATAGAAAGCAAATGTTGGTTTTCTGATAGATGATTCATTAAATATGTTCCTGAAAAACAGATTCTTTTCAGGATATTGGTAATGTTACAGTAACTTATACATGTTACTCTAGAGAAAACTGTCTTACTTATTTTTAGTCTATTTCAGTTATCTCATTCTATATTTCTTGTTTTATAGACAAACTTATTGGTGTCCATTGTACTCATGGTTTAAACAGGACTGGCTACCTCATCTGCAGGTGAGTTGCCAATCCTAGAGGTAAACCATGTTTAAATTGTTTTTGTCTAAATCCAGTGATAATATAAGCTTGTTGCAAAAAATGCAGTCAGTATACAAATGTGTGAAATAGAAAGCACTCATGTCACCAAGAGGTTACCATCATTAATACTTTAATATATATCTGTTTAGTCTTTGGGAAATGTAAATAAAAGCATATAGTGTGGTTTCTGGTATAATAGATATGCTGTTTAATGCATTGTATTGTAAACATGTTTCTATGAAGGTTCTTGGAAATCTTACTCTTTTTAAAGGCTGCATTGTTCATCCACATGCTGATGAACATGAAAGTCAGAAATTTGTAATATTTAAAGTAGTGAGCATTCCTCTCTGAACATCTTTGAATATATATGGAGTTGTCTCAGAGGTGATTTCATTCAGAATGGAATTTTTGAGTCTGACTAAACATTCTTAATACTTTCATTGCTATAGTTTACCTATTTATGTTTCTTCATTCAGAAAATGTAGAACTGTCCTTTGTGAAGGGATAGGAAAGAATCACGCAAATGCATATAAAATTGTAACTGACAAGTGTTATGCAAAGGGATGTGGTATTATAGG
Source organism: Dolichotis patagonum (assembly GCA_004027295.1). Lineage (NCBI taxonomy): Eukaryota > Metazoa > Chordata > Mammalia > Rodentia > Caviidae > Dolichotis > Dolichotis patagonum. Next base: position 2,918 of record PVJX010010251.1, read on the forward strand.
TGGTTATATTGGAAAGGATTTGACCTCATCAAGTGGAAGGACTAGGTTTCCATGAGGAAGTTTGAGGAAATTATATATGAAGGTTGAATTGATTCTAATCAGGTAGGAACATGGTGGAGAGAATTATATCTGTCAGCAACAGCAAAGACTCTAAAACAGGTCAATATACACTGTGTTGGAGACTTCATAGGGTAAGTATGATATTAGAATGAAGGTGGCAGCATAGGTAGGAGCTAGATAACACAGAACTATGTTTAAGGGTTTAAGAACAATAGAAAACCACTGAATGTTTCTGAGGTGGTGAGTGTATGTAACATAATAAAATTTTGCATTTTCAACATGTCATTTTACTACTGAATGGAGAATGCATCACAGAGGAAAGAAGTAGAAACAAGGAGTCAAATTAGGAAACTTTCAGAAAATGAGGCATAACAGTATCCTGGAGCAAGATGTGGTGGCTGTTTTGGGGGAAAATATGGTCTTTATTTAGGTGTAATATCTTGCCACAATTTGACGGCAGTGTGAAGGTGAGAATGAGAAGAAATGGCTGACAGTGATGATGACTCCTGTTTCTGGCCAAGTTGGTTACGCCATGTTTTTTGGATATGATCTTACTATTTTTCCCAATTTGTCTCTTCTTTGTTGTTGGTTCCTGATAAATATTCTGTCATATTAAGAAGTTTTCTGTTTTTAGTGTACATAGCATTTTGTTCAAAAATGCCTCTTGAATTTTTTCAAATACCTTTTAAAACCTGCCATTTTGGGTCTGTATTTTCTTTCCTTTCTTCTCTTAATTATCATATTAGTATATTATGTACTTTTATTAATAGATTTTCTAAAGTTGGGTCATCCTTGTATTTTTGAATAGTCTTTTTGTTGTGGCATAATCGTTCTTTAGTAATCATTGGATTAGATGTATTGATATTCCCTTAGGACTTTTATGTTTCCATTTGTAAGTGAAATTGGACCTTTTTGAAAAAACTTTTTTTCTTTTCGTATATATAAATGACCCAAATTATGTTGTTTTGTTAGATATTTGATTGATGTAGAAGGCATGAGGCCAGATGATGCAATTGAATGTAAGTATGAGGGTTGTCGCTGTTTTTCCCTTTTTATAAAAGTTAGAGGTAAAAATGTAGATCACTTTCTCAAATTTTGAAAAAAATTTCATAATTCATTTGCTTCAATATAAGATACAAAAAAAGAAAAAAAAAACAAGTCTTGGGGCTGGGGGTGTAGCTCAGTGATACAGTGCGTGCCCAGCACCCAAAACAAAAACAAAAACAAAAAACCCAAAAAACAAGAATAAAAACAAAAAACCCCAAAACCAAACAACCCCCCCCCAACCATATAAGGCAGTCTTTCCAAAAATTTATAAAGGGATGTATCTGGAAGTGATGAGCTGTAACAGCCTAAGTAATTAGTCAGGGATTTATTTTTATCTCTGGGAAGGATTTGGTTTTTGTAAAGTGATTTCTAATAATTCATTCACTCCTCAGTATTCAATAGGTGCCGAGGACATTGCATAGAAAGGCAAAACTACGTTGAAGATCTTCAGAATGGTCCTATCAGAAAGTAAGTGTTACATTTCATAGGTGAGGTTGGTGGGTTAAGAAGATCTCTTTTTTATGTAATTCAAGTTGGATATATCCATTCTTCTCATAGATCTCTTTTTTATATAATTCGAATCGAATAAATCCATCCTTTTCATAGGTTGTTCCTTATTGGGGGAAAACTAAACAGGAAGATTGTTATTTACATAGGCCAAAAGTAGAGTAACTAAACTGGCTTCTAAATTTAGAAATCAGTAATACTGTGTGGAAATATTTTCTTTGAGGAACTGGAATTCTGGTGTATCCAGATCAAATGGTTTTGAAGATTCTGAGGAACCAGTCCACAGCTATAACAAGTCTGTTAACCATGGACCAAAGTATAACCTACACAGTCTACCCCCTTCCCAGCATTTTCATAACCGGACTCAGAACTGGCACCAATCAGTCAGGTACCTCTGCTTTCTCTTTGTCTTGAACTGAAACAGAAATTAATACTGTTAATCAGTGAAAAGATATTATGATAATAATGAGGAATTGATGTTTTCTTGCTGATTAGTATCAACTAGTGGGTATCATCCTGTTGTGTATTTGAAAAACCTAAATACAGTTTAGGGAATTTTTTTTGTTTGGTACCGGGGATTGAACTCACGACCTTGTGCTTACCAGGCAAGCGCTTATGCTGCTGAGCTAAATCCCCGGTCCCAGGGTAGGGAATTTATGACTTCCTAGACAGTTGGGAAAGGAATTAGAAATTTTCAGTGATTTTAAACTTGGTGTAAGCCATGAGTTTGATGTGGCTTGCAGTGAGAATCTTTCATTTTTAGGCTATTTTAATTTTGGTATAGTTTTCAGAATGAGAAAGGCTATTATTTAAGGAGTAAATGAAAATTAAGAAAAATAATAAAATCCCAATAGAGGTTATTTGCAAAGCATTTGAATAGATTGATCACACTTTTGAAATGGGAACAATCTGAGTTCAGTGAAAGTATTGTATTAGAGTTATCCAGAAAAGCCAGGTATAGTGACACACACCTGTAACCCCAGCATTCTCGGAGGCTGAGGCAGTTAGAGCTCAGCCTGGGCAACATAGCAACTTAGTGAGACCCTGTCTCAAAATAAAGACAGAGGTAGGGGTAGAGATCAGTGTAAAAACCCTGAATTCAATAAATTATATATCTGTATCTATATCTGTGTCTATACATCTGGAAGAAAGGAGGAGTCAAGAGATATGAGAGGGCCTTTATTAGGGGAATTGACACAAACAAATATGGAGGTAGATAAGTCTCACAACAGGCTTTCAGCAAGCTAGACACCCACGGATGCTTGTAGTATAATTCAGTTAAGTGAGAAAGGCTCTACACCAAGGAACCATAAAACTTTCCATTCAAGTCCTGAGGCCAAAAGTCTGAGAACTCTTGGGGTCAGGGTGAGTGTTATGTGGAAAAGGGGGAGGTGCGCTGCTAGTAAAAGTTCCGGAGTCCAGAGGCTGAGTTCTAATGTCCAAGGGCAAGAGAAGGGTGTACCAGCTCCAGCAGAATGGGCAGATTTCTGCTGGAATTCAAGACATTTGACTGGTCCCCACTTGCATTGAGGGCAGATCTTAGCCCCTCAGTCCACCAGCTCACACATCAGTCTTTTCCAGAAAACTTTTCACAGATACACCTAGAAATAATCCTTTACCAGATATTTGGGCACTCCTTAAGTCAGTCTAGTGATACCTAAAACTTACCGCAAAAGTAAAGCCTTATTCTTTGACTGTTGCGTAACAATTTTTGATGATCAGTCCAGTGGAGTGTTTGTCAGACTGGACCTGGGCTTGCTTCCTGTCCCTGCCATTCACCTAGTGTGTGGTTTTGGGTGAGATACTTAACTTTTCTAAATTTCCATTTCTTATTAGTCAAGTGGAGATTTTTAATAATACACAGCCCATAAGGGATTGTCGTGACTACATCATTAGTTAAAATAGTTTAGCACATTGTAAACACTTTCAGAAAGATGTTGGCATTTTTAAGAGATATAAACATTTGAAAAAGGTGGTGATTAGCATAGAAAATTGGTATAACCATTTTGAAACACAATTTTAATAATCATAAGTATGCGTGGTAGTTTTCATCTTGAGACTAAGGAAATTCTTAAATTTGGGAAAGGTTATATTCATTCAGTCACTTAGTTCATTTGGAAAGCTCCCCATTATGTCTCAGATACTGGGCTACGTGTTTAGATAGAGTATTATATATTCCTAGATGTTAATTTCAGAAGTATTTGTGGTAGTACAAGAACTGGTAGTAGCCTGTATTTCTAACTATAGAGGATATAGCAAAGTTATTATAGTATATCTATTACAACATTTTATAAAGTGTTAGTGATAGATAGGCCACTATAATAAGCAAAAATAGTACTATGATTCAAAAGTCAAAAAAAGATGCAGTGAGAAAAAGTGAAAGGAAATGTTAATGTGTTGAATTAGATTAAATGGGATTGAGAGGTTTATGGTTTTTTAATCAGATTTCCAAATTTTTATATGATTATATGTATTTGCTAGTCTTGATTTTTGAAAGAATTAAACTTTGGTTGTTGCAGTTCGTTGCATGTGTCATGTTATGGGTTTTTTTTTTTTTAATACTTTATTTATAAAATAAAAGTTCTCTGTTTTCAGTATCAAATACCTTGTTCTGTCTAGTATCAACCATGCAAAACTGGAAAGAATGTAGTCATTTAGACTAGTACGGGTATGCATTTATCTATGCAGGAAAGGGTGGGAAAGCTTTTGTGAACCTATGTATGCCAAGGCATTGTAGGAAACTTAAAAGTATATTGCTTTCATTTATCTTTATAACAGCCTGTTAAAGGAGGGCAGTAATAGCTCCGTTTTATAAAGAATGAAGAAATAAATAGTCTGCTAGGATCAGACAGGAAACATAGAATCACAATATGGATTATTTTATAAGGCTTATTATATTTTATTCTAATAATGGTTTATTACTTTTTTGTTTAAGAAAATTTTCACAAACTCAGAATGTTTACCAGAGAGGCCGTATCCCTCCTCCTGGCCCTGCTGGAGAGGACTATTCACAAAGGAGATACTTTTGGAATATGAAGCCACATGGCAGTCAAGCAGCTCAGAATAAGAGGTGGTATGCTGCTGGTTACCAGAGACTGCCTTCTCCAGCCTGTTGGGGATGGAACAAGTGATACAGGCCTGTCCTGGAAATCTACCTGATGAGCAGAGCTGGGCTGAAGATTGCTGAAGTGACTTACAGTAAAAATCAGGTCAAATTATTTTTCAGGTCAGATGAGATTTTTTAAAAAATTTTGTTGCTCCGTTATGTGTTCAAACTTAAAGAAAAATTATGATAATATTACCTCTTTACTTATAAATTCACATTATAGCAATGCAAAGAATTGGTCATTCCATTTAAATTTTCTACAGGAAGGTATTTTAGGTCTGAATAAGTACTAACTTCCTTTGCGAATTATTTTTGAAAATTGTATCCTTTTTTGCTATGTATTTCCTTCTCATAGACTTGATACAAATTTTTTTAGTGTTTTTGTTATGTTTGTTGACCCAGTCTTCTTTTCTCTAACTATTCAAATTTGTACTAAAATTTACCTAGAAGGATAGTTTCTTTAGAACCTAGTCACTCTGTGTATTAATTCTGATATTTTTGTGATTAGGCATTTTTTTTCCTTCGGCAGTCAGTATTGGAATTTGACCAACTTCCTTGTACTGAATTGCCAGATGTGCCATCAAACACAAAAATGGATCAAAATGTTAGGGATTGTTAATTGGGCAAGAAAGATTAACTAGAGTGCTGGAAAAATGATAATTTTCCAGATGATTTGATCACAGGATAAATGTCATCAAAGAGGTTGAACTATCCATCCAGAAAGCTTGAAAACTTAATAGATTTATAGAAGTTGTTCAATGAATGGAGTAAAATATGACCACAAATTGCTTGGAATACCTAGGAAGACTTATTTCTCTTTTGAACATAACTCTCTGGGATCTTTCTCCAGTTGCCTCTTATGCTGGAGTGGTGCTTTACCTCAGGAATACACAGGTAGATCACTTGAGAGGATGTTAATTAGTTTTAGTTTCAGAGGAAGCTAGACATCTTTGCTTGCTTGAAAAAGTATCTAAATACCATGACACATATTAAGCCTCAGTGAATATCTGAGAAATTCTTGGGCAACTCAGACTCTTGATTTTTAAAGCCTCTTAATTTTGAATATTTGTATCATAGAACACCTAATACCATATATGATAGTTGTTTTATATATGAACAATGTGTGGAACCTGACCTTAAGGAAGTACTGTAACTCAACTGTTCCTGCTTGTATCTAATTCAGTCATGTTGCTCTACTTCATCTAAATAATAGTTCATAAAGTTCTTCTCTGCTTGCCATGTTTAAGAGAGATACAGAAGTCCTTTGGTTGTAAAATTGTTCCCCAAGAGATAACATGAAGCTTTACATTGTAAGGCATTCAAGCAAAACAGCTATGAGGCAAAAAAACCAAAAAAAGCATGGGTGCATATGGGAATCTGCCTAGTTGTAATGAATGACTTGGCAAAGTGGGCATGGTGGTACACACTTGTAATACAGCACTTGGGAGCCTGAGGCAGGAGGATCACAGGTTTTCTTCCTACCTGGGAACTCCGAGCAAGACCCTGTCTCAAAAAAGCCGGGGATGTATCTCAATAGAAAAGCTTTGTATTCAATCCCCACTATTGTAGAAAAGAGGAATGACTCACAAGCCACTTTTGAGGAGGACACTTACATTAGTGCCATCATTTGGGCTCGGTCACTTTCAGAATTTTTTTCTTGACTCTGTTGCCTCCTTTATATGCTATACATTACAACGCTCAGTGTAGCTTGTTAAAACAGACCTGCCATTTGATGTCTCATGTTCCATTGATTATTCAACACTGGTTCTGGCTTCTGCACTGCTGAAAAAGCTAAAGGCCTCTAGGTAAAGGACAAGTACCTCCCTTTTTGAAATTTTTTTAGTGGTCTACTTAAGCTTTTAAAATTTGTTTTTATTTAAAAAGCACATATGAGTAGTTTAAAGTTCAAGTAGCTGTGTTGAAATTACCATGAAAAAGAGCAGTCCTTTGTCCGAACCCTGATTATTATCATTTCTCAAAGGCAAACACCACAAGTGTTTTTTATATTATTAAATAATACGTGTGTGTGTGTGTGTGTGTGTGTGTGTGTGTGTGTGTAGTGCCAGTTCTTGATTTTTCAATTGTAATACTATCTGTTAAGGAATTTTCACTATGGTAAACGAGGATTTAGTCCTTTAACACCGCACTACAGTTGCTTCCCAGCTTTTGGTTAAATCAGTATTCTGAGTTTGTGTTACTAGCTAAGTATCTCTCCTCATGAGCCATAATTTACCATAGTTATCTTTTCTTTCTTACATGCCTTTTTATTCTCTTTGCTGCTTTTCCTATTTACCTTATTCATTCTCTGAATGTCTAATAACATAAAATATTTCAATATGAATAAATATGATTGTTTATTCTTTGAAATACTCTTTTTCTGGTGAGGTACTGGGAACTAAACTCAGGGCATTGTGCCTACTGGGCAAGTACACTACCACTAATCTACACCTCTGAGTTGTGTGTTTGTGTGTGTGTGTATATCTGTCTATCCTTATTTTTTAAAGAAATGAAGTCTTACTATGTTGTCCAAGTTGGCCTTAAACTCCCAGTTTCAAGTAATCCTCTCCTTCAGCCTCCTGAGTAGTAGGACCACAGACATGCCACTGCATCTAGCTCTATAATTTCTAAGAGCTACCTCTTACTGTCTGAATGGCATATTTTTTGCAGAAAAAGATACAGATGCATTGTCTTATACCTCCTTAATGTTAGATTTTAAAGTTTCTGTGGTTCCCTTCATCAGCCTTTTTCTTCCTTATTTATACATCTTGTCTCGCATATGAGAGATGTTCTTGAAACACTTGGTGATCATATTTATTTTTTATTTACATATACCTAATATAGAAGCACTAAAAGCTGAGGGAAGTTCTATTTTTGTGGTGGACTTAGAAGGAGATGGCTAATCAGGTTACCTTCCCCCTGCTGCACACATTTAGGCTTTATTTTTTTTTTACCACGCTGTCTCTCTCTCTTTTTTTTTTCTTTTTTTTTAATTATTAGTTTTTTGAGACAGGGTCTCACCATGTAGTTCAGGCTAGCCTTGAACTCACTATGTGCCCCAGACTGGCCTCAGATTGCCAGTGATCCTCCTACCTCAACCTCCTGAGGATTACAGGCGTGTGCCACCACACTTAGCTCTTTTTCACTGTTCTGAAAGATAGCATCTATAAAATTTTTATTGTCCCTCATTTACCATGTCTTATGTCTCCCACCCTGGGGAATTTTAGTCTTTAAAAATTCCTTAAAATGTCATTCAGTAGGGTTTGGGTACGGCTAGAAATTTTTGGCATGAGAGCCAGTGAAATGAGATTTCATTACCAAATCAACTTAGGTAATTGTTTTGGTGCTTCACATCCCAGGAGTGTAAGCCATTGAGTGTCCTAAGTCATTATTTGGACCTATAATGCTAGCCACAAATGCTCCTCCTAAGGAGGGAGGCTCATCTATGATCCTGTCTATGATCCTCCTTCCCAGTGACCTTCTAACAAGAGTCCTAGTTATGTCCTGAAAACACACTCATTCCTGTTATTGTCCTCTTGAAAACCTCAAAGGCGTCTTGCCTTCATATTCTGATTTCAACCAACTCCTCTTCAGGACTTCTGTATCTAACTGCAAGCTGACTTTTCTGTGCACTTTGTATTCCTTTCCATATCTGCATGCCAGCTATTGATGAGTACTGTGTGCCATGCATACTTCAGATACCATACCCTTTGTCTTCCAGGCTGTTCCTTGACTGCAGAGAATGCTTATCATTTAAGCCATATCTCCTCCATAGAGTCTTTTAGCCTAGCCCTACACTCAAGTGAATGATCCCCTTTTCTAAAGGCACCTTGTGTCATTGATTTCTCTTATATCCATGTTATATGAACACAAGATCTAAGGCACCACCTGAGATACCCTCAACCCCTCCTTTGTGGCAACGCTGTTTGCCTCTGGGTCCATAATGCCCTTTTTAGCCTTTGCCAGCAGAACTTACTGAGATACCCAAGCTGATGGGAACACAAGTTAACTCTGGGCCTGCATAGTCCTTCTAACCGCCACACCAAGCCTTTGTGCTCTCACATCTGCCCCTACCTTTAAATTAGAGGAAGCACTCCTACCCTTCAGACCTTGGGATCTGACTGAAGGGTGGAATGATCCAGAAGTGTGGAGGAGTCAGCTCCTGGGAGTTCTTGATTAATGAGATGGAGAGAACAGGAGGGAGACTGGCAGGCAAATGCCCCTTCCTGTGTCCTTGCTATAGTCTGCTGAGCCATAGTTTGCCTCGTGAGTCTCTTGAGTGAACATAAAGACAAACATACTGCATGTCTTCCTGGCTCATTGCAAAGCCTGTCAGGGTGATAGCTCATGGCATCACATTTGTGCATCGTATTTTGCTTCCCTTAACATTTTCCTCATGCTTCTTACTCTGTTCTTACATATCTCAAATAAAATACTAGTGACTGAATCCTTGCATCTGGCTCTGATTTTTTTTTACTTTGGGATTTGTTTAGAAATTGGGTAGCCGTAAGGTTTTGGTTCAACCATATGGAGGGCGAGGAAATGACCTTTTTACTGGTTTGACAGGAATTCTCCAGATCTTGGCATCCTTTAAGCACAGATAAGTGCCAGCTACGTCCAAGTAACAATGTATAAAGAATTGTAGATTTCCAACTCCCCAAAAGGAATATAACCATGGACTGCAAACATGTACTAATGGAAAATAAAAATTTTTTAAAAATTATGTAGTGAGTAGGCACTTACAGGAGCATCTCTGTAGTTTAGCGAGAAAAAGAAAATCAGTTTTAATGGATGATGTGAGAATGAGTCAAAAGATGGTGTTAACTCCTCTGCACTAGATGAATATACCGAAGAGAGAAGACAAACTGAAGCAAGAGATGTTTCCCAGATCATTGTTTGTGTATTGTGAAATTCACAAAATAAGGCAATAAAATAACTGGTTTGACTTTAAAAATTAATTACAGCTGTGGATGTAGTTCAGCAACACAGCGCCTGCCTGACACACACGAGGTCATGAGTTCGATTCCTGGTATCAAAAAAAATTTGCAGATTTCACTTCCAGGGTATATTCACATGATAATGGAATAGTTTGGGGGATCTGTATTAATACTTCCAAGGTTAGACTAATTTTAAAAGAATAAGTTACAGATAATTATGCAGGTCTGCATACAGTGTTGGTAAGACAATGTTGATATCCTTAAGCAAATTCTCATTTAACACATTTTCAAGTTAGAGCTTTTAAACCAACTTGCCTCGATGCATAATGATACAGCTGACCCTATAGCTATAGGTAAAGGGAATATTACCTCAGAGATGACTTAAAAAATGGTATGATGCATCCTATCTTAGCATGCAATTCATTGAGGTTTTTTTTTTTTTTTTTTTTTTGTACTGGGGATGAAACTCACAACCTTGCGCTTGCCAGGCAGGTGCTTACACCACTGAACTAAATCCCTGGCCCACAATTCAGTTTCAGTGAGTTTTGACAAGTAGGCGCAGGTTTGTAACCACAATTACAATCAAAATAAAAGAACCCACCCCTTCCAAGATCCTGGCAGCTGATCACTCCCATCTTGGCAACTGCTAATCTATTTCTGATCTCTAGTTTCGCCTTTTATTGATGTCATCTAAATTGAAAAATAAGTATGTATCCTTCCAAATGGGTTTGACTTAGCATACTGTTTTTGAGATTCATCTGTATCACTGAGTAGATTAACCACTCACCATCCATTCTCTTGTGTTGCTGTTAGTATTCCACTTGAATTTTGACTCTGCTATAAAAATTTTTTGCATTAGGTTTTTTGCCTGAACCCCCCCCCCCCCCCCGCCTCTTGGCATAGAGTTGCTGCAGGATTGTGGGGCAAGGCAGAACTGGGAAACTTCCAATGCATACTGTTTTACATCTTAGCAAGGTACAAAAGTTTTACTTGCTCACATCCTCATAGCACTTGGTATTATCAGGGTTGTTGCGTTTTGTTTTTGACAGCCTGAGGATTGAACCCTGGGCCTTCACAGTGGCCTATATCCTCAGCCCTTGTAATTTTTTTTGTTTTGAAATAGGATCTCACTAAGTTCCTCCTGCCTCAGCTTTGCACAGTGCGGGGATTTACTGTAGCTGTTGTTATAAAAAGATGTAGTGTCTTACTGTTTTTAAAAACAGATTTACAGACAATTGACAATACACTGTATCTATTTATAAACCAATTGGATATGCTGACCCGTATGCATCCATAAAGTCATTAACATGATCTAAGTAGAACATACCTACTACCCCACTGTTTCTTCCTGCTCCTTGAACAACTTTTCAAATTAGAGCTTTTGAACCAACTTGCCTAGATGCATAATGCTATAGCTAGCCCTATAGCTGTAGGTAAAGGGAACATCCCTTCTTTGCACACCAGGTCCCCTATCCCAGCAACGTCTGATGTGCTGTCACAGTAGATTATAATCTTATATAAATAGAATCATGTACTCTTTAAGGTTCAATTGCTTTTATTGAGCATTTTAAGATTCATCCATATTAGCTGGGCACAGGCCTGTAATCCCAGCAGTTGGAAGGCTGAGGCAGGAGGATTGTTGTGAGTTCAAGACCAACCTAGGCTACAAAGTTGAGTTCAAGGCCAGCCTGAACTGTGTTACTGGATGCAGAATAGCAAATGGGCTGGGAATGCAACATTTTACAATAAAGAGGGACTAGGCTAGGTGGCTAGGCTTTGTTCTATTTGCTTGTAATAGCAGTTTGTACTTTGTTTTAGCCCAGTATGCCATGTTGTCTCAAGTATAAATACCAGGGTGGCAGTTTTTTGGGATACCTAGCTACAGTGGGAGAGAAGTATTTGCAGATAACCTTCTACTCACCATGGACAGCTTTCCTGAATCTTGGGAGACCATCTTGCAATGCTCTTGGGCTTCTGTGGAGCCTTTAGTTGTGTAGGGGGGTTTTGTTCCACTGCATTCATTCAAGCTGATAATGATTGGTAAACATGCTTTTCATAAGCCTTTGCATTTCTCCTGAGTGGATATTGAGGAATGGAACTGCTGAATATGGTAAGTATGTTTAACATCTTTAAGCAAACAAACTTCTTGAAAATGGTGATAATATTTTATATTAAGAACAGCAACATAAGAGGTTTTTAGTTCGCATCTTTGGTAACGCTTGGTATTATTTTACATTTTAGTAATTGGGTGGGTGTGGAGTAGTATCTTGTATTTTAAATTTGTGTTTCCCACATGATTAATATTAAAAATCTTTTTTTCCTTTTGTGAAATGTGTTAATTACATTATCTCAATTATGTTTGAGCTTTAGTTTGTTTAAAGAAATATCTGGATGTATCCTGTCAGAATGAATTTTAAAAGAAAAGGTAGGAGATATAGCTCAGTGGCAAAATGCTTGTGTGCAAGCCCTTAAATTGGCTCACAGCACTGAAAAAAAAAATCTATGCAATCTTCGAGAATGCTATATATATTATGGTGCCTGGAGTGCTGCTCTTCCAGATATACGGAGTTTGCTTTTAGACATCTTCCTATCATAGTTTTTTGGTCGATGTTTCTAAAGCATCCTATTTAGAGTAACACAGAGAGCCTCATTTTCCCCACTTTTGTTTGTCTCCATAGCACACGTGCACCAGACAGCTGTATTTGTTACTTACCTCTGCAAAGAAAAGTAGTGAGAAGCCCCAACCATAATTAAAATGGAAATTATAGCCTTTTTACGTGCCTTTGGAGGCTTATACAGAGATTACACATCAAATTGCAGGGCCTTCTCTACATTAAGAGGCTGGCTTCATGCCTGTAATGGCCCAGTGTGTCCTGGAAGCAAACCACTGAGCGGAGTCGGCTTCATGACCCTCCGTAAGTGACTGCTGGGAAAGCACGAAGCAAACCGAGTCCCACTTGTTCTGACAACAAACTGTGGCCTCTAGACCAGTGGGAACCTACGTAGAGTTCATCTCAACACTGTAAAGGAAGGACTCCAGAACGTCTCGGCCAGCCACAACAAAAGTTAAGCTCTCAGCTTCCGGCTCAGGCTGATGGGTCCTTTCCGCCTCTGCCGGAAGTGATGGAATAGTATGTTATTTGCGTCCGCTAACAGGGCTCAGACTTGAGAGGCGGGGCGACCCGAGCCGGCTAATCAGGAAACGGGCTCCGCGAACTGGCGTCACTTCCGGAAGTTAAGAGATTTGTTTCCGCGAGGAAGATCGTCCCTACGGACCGAGATCTGACAGTGAGTTTATCCCGGGCTGGAGCAGGCGGCGATTGGTGTGGAAGCCCCAACTCGAGTAGCTTTAAACAGTTTTGTGGGTGGTACTTGGGTTTCCTCAGCAGATACTGACCACGTGCCCACAAAGGCTGGCGTAGGAACGCAGCGTGGAGATGATAGCGTCTCCCTTCTAAGAAATACAGTGTAGCAAAGAGACAAAACTAATAAACTCGGCGCTGTGGTGCCTGAGAACCCAGGAGTTCGAGGGCAGCCTGTCTAGCACAGTGAGACACTGTCTTAAACAGAACAACACCGAATAGGCACGTGGTTAACGTGCTCGGTAACTAAGAAGAGGCTGGTATAACTGATACACCGGGCCCTTGCTGCGCTAGTAATTGGACCCCGAAGGAAGGAGGAGGGAACGAGTCAGCAAAAGACATGAAAAAAGAGAAACTATCTGTTCAGTGTGTTTGTGACTAGAGGCAGATTGTGGTAGATAAGGTAAGCAGCGCGCAGATCTTAGAGACGGGACAACTTGACATAAGGTTGGGGTGTATTTTCAGAACACCAGAACTGCACAGTATAATCCATGTTTTGAAAGGATCGCTGTGACTGCAGGTGGAAGTTGGATGTTAGGAAGGCAGAGATTTCGGTGAAGACATCAGTCGGGCCACTGCTGTAGAAGAAGGGAAGTGGTAGCGGGTGTGGGAAAGAAATGGGTAAATCAAAATGTAAGTGGCAGAAATTCAGGACTATAGGAATTTGAAAGATAGATGTGTTAGTGCATTTTCTGTTGCTAATAACCATATCTTAGCTGGAGTGAGTTATAAAGAAAAGTGATTAATTTTGGTTAATGGTTCTGGTTCAGGAGCAGCATTTAGAGATGTCATTGCTGAATACAGCCCTTAGGGCAACTGCATAAGGTGTCAGATGGCAGGAGACAAAGGAGTACAGAGGTGACCTAGGGCCGAGGATTTAGCTCCGGGTGTAAGTGTCTGCCTGGCAAGCATCAAGTTGAATTCTATCCCCAGTACCAAAAAAACAAAACCCACAAAGTGACCTAGTTAAATTTGGCTTTTAGAGCCGACTCACTCTGGAGATAAACCATTGATGCATTTATGAAGACACAGTCCTAATCACCTTTTAAAGGGTCTATGTATTCCCACCTCTAAATATCTTATAATGGAAATTAAATTTCTGCTGCTGCTGCTGCTGCTTCCTCTTCCTTTTTCTTCTTCTCTCGCTCTCTCTTTTTTTTTTTGGTCTTCTTTATGACACAGGGTCTTACTATGCAGTGCAAGCTGGCCTTGAGCTCTGTAGCCTAGGCTGGCCTCAAACTCACAATGATCCTCCCCAAGTGCTGGAATTACACGTGTGCCCCATGAAAATTACATTTCAAAATGAGTTTCACAGAGGAGAAATCATGTAACAATATCCAACAATGATTTTAGATTTTCTGCCCTAAGTAAGTGAATTACACTAAACAAGAACAAACTATTTTGAGGTTTGTAAGGTTTCCCCTGCATTAGAAGAATAAATAATTTTATTTCTCCCTGATTGTAAGTACTTATGTTTTGTGTTCTCCCTGTTGAAAATTCAGAACATACACAACAAAATATGTTTTGGGTTTTTGTTTGAGACAGGGTCTCACGATGCAGCCCAGGCTGGCCTTGAATTTTCGGTGATTTTCCTGCCTCGGCCTCCTGAATGCTGTGATTACAAGCGTGTGCCACCATGCCAGCCAGGGTTTTTTTTTTTTTTTTAATCTGGGCAATAAAAATCACCTAATAAGCCAGGAATGCGTTACATGCCTGTAGTCTCAGCACTCTGGGAGGCTGAGGCAGGGGGATCTAAAATTCATGCCCAGCATGGGCAGTTTACTAACTTAGCAAGACTCTGTCTCAAAAAAGAAAAAGAAAAAAATGAGTAAATAAAAAAGCTGTGGGAAGGTCATGGTTCAATTCTTAGGACTGCCAATTTGGGAGGTGGGGTGGGGAATCACATCTTAATACTCCAGATGTCTAGGTATTTCTTTCAAGTCTTTTTTTTCTCCCTGTATACCTTTTTTGTAATTGGTATTATTATACAGAGTATAACTTTTGGTATCCATTTTTTAAATTAGACTTGACTAGGACTAAAGTTTAAACTATTTTGTGCTAGAATATTTACAAATATTTTTTCCCTTTTTCACAATAGAAATAATCAGATGTAATTTCAGCAAATCAGAGATAACTTCTTTTACTGTTTTCTTTTTGGTTTTTATATGTTTTTCAAAAACCATAAAGTTCAACCATATTTTGTTTTGCTTTCCTTCCAAATGCTGTTTTCACACATTATCAAGAGTATACTTTTTTGTTCTGTGTTCAATACTCAGCATTGAACCCCTGGCCTTTGTGTTGAGCTACATCCTCAGCCCTTTTTATTTTATTTTGCAACCTGGTTTTGTTAAGTCACTAAATTCTTTACAGTGGGTGTGAACTTGTGATCCTCCTGCCTCAGTTTTTCATAGTGCTAGGATTATAGACCTGTACCAACAAGCCTTGCTAAGTGTGCAGTTTTAGAGAGTCATTTAGTCATAAATAATCCTGTTATTGGCTAGTCATACATAACCCTGTTATTGTTAAATAATGATAAACATGTCTTATTATAATACCCAAATTTTGAATTAATTCCTTGGGAAGGAGTCTTAGAAATGAAGCCTACAGAGTAAAAGGATGACATGAATTTAGAAAATGGCCCCAGCAGAATATTAACTGTTTAAAAAATATATTAAGTGTTTGGGACTGAGGATGTAATATAGTTAGGTGGTAGAGCACACACTTGGCATGTAAAGGTCTAGGTTAAATCCCCAGACTCTCTAAAAAAAGTTAAAGTGGTTTTCAAAGATCAAATTTTAGAGTACTTAGTTTTCCATTCAAGGATATAGTTTTGTCTTTCTGTTTATTCAGATTATCTCTTATATTGTCTTTTTTGCCCCTAGTGCTGGGGATGGAACCCAGGGCCTTCACCATGTTTGGCAAGCAGTTCTGTCACTGAGTGCATCCCTACCCTGTACTTCTTCTATGTCTTTATGTATACCCTATTCTTCCCTGCTAAACTTACGTCTAAGAAAGGACCACTGTGATTTATTTTTTCAACAGTTGTATTTTCTCTGCTAATTCCCATGCATCAAGTATGATTCTTTATACTTTACAATTACTTTTTTGTTTTTTTGAGATAAGGTAGCCCAGGCTGGCTTTGAATTGGCAGCAATCACCCTGCCCAGTCTCTTGAGTACTGGGATTACAAGTGTGTGCCACCATGCCTGGCTTTACAATTATTTTCTTAATATTTGTGTCCAGATCCCACTAAAATGTAAATAAAATAGTGATATCAGAAAGTTAAAAGCTAAGGTGGAGCAAAGTCTCATTAATATTGTAAAGTAGCCTATGTTTCACAACTTCCTAACGTTTTGCTCTTGGCTGTCTCCTGGGCAGGCCATCCCTCAGCCATGCATGCGAGCCTCTCTCATCTGGACAGGCAGGGGATCAAATAGCTCCTGTGACCTTTTCCCAGCAATGGTAAAGAGCTAGAAACACCTTAGAAAGGTTAGGAAGAAAGCATGAGGAAGCCAGATATGTTTGGGTGTAGGTTTTTCTAGTTTAACAGTGGTGTCATCTAATATTAACAATTACTTTCACTTGATAGTAGGGCTGTTTTTTTTTTTTAAACAGTTATAATGTTAACTTTTGTGTTTTGTTTTGTTTTGTTTTATTTGAGGCAGAGTCTTGCTGTGTTGTTTAGGCCACCCCTGATTTACTATGTAGTCCAGGTTGGCTTT
Organism: Dolichotis patagonum; assembly: GCA_004027295.1. Classification (NCBI taxonomy): domain Eukaryota; kingdom Metazoa; phylum Chordata; class Mammalia; order Rodentia; family Caviidae; genus Dolichotis; species Dolichotis patagonum. The sequence continues at coordinate 19,656 of PVJX010010251.1, forward strand.
GAACCTATGGCTTCAGCCTCTAAAGTTCTGGAATTACAGGCATACACCACAATACCAGGCTAATGTTAACTTTTAAATAGAAGAAATCTGTTGGTCATTTTAGGTTTGGTGCAGCAGAATCCTGCTTATCTATGAAATGCAGTTAACACATCAACTGGACCTATTTCCAGAATGCAGGGTGACCCTTTTGTTATTTAAAGATGTAAAAAATGCTGGCGACTTGAAAATAAAAGCAATGGAAGGCAGCATTGATGGTTCATTAATAAATCCTACACTGGTAAGTACAAAGTGTGAGACTGAGTAAAATATAAAGGAATTTTCAGAATGTTAAATTTTCATTATGTAGTTTAGGCTAAAATTCTATGATCTTATGGTAAAAAATTGTTGCTCAAGTCAGACTTGGCCAGTCTTGAATTTAATAATGAGTGGAAGCAGAGGTGCCAGGCCCTGCCCTAAGGAAGAGAAAAGGTTGTGTAGCTCTAACCACAATTGTGGTCTGACACATGCCCAACTGTCCAGCTTCTCATCTATGAAATGAGGATTCTCAACAAGACAGTGTCTGTGGAGAAGAAACGGCACAGTGGTTAAGAGCACACACTGTGGGAACATAGTACTGGACTTAATCCAGCTCTGCCACTTACTATGACTTCGAGCAAGTCATAGCAAACACTTACATAGTGCTTACGCTATCCTGGCATTGTACTTAGTGCTTTCTGTGACCTAAATCACTTCATCTTCAGCAGCCTCACCAAGTAAGTACTATTATTTTTTGGCTAACAGATAAAACACTGGTGTCTTAGTTACTTTTTTGCCATTGCAGGGACAAAATACCCAACACCCAAAATTAAGGAAGGGAAGGTTTATTTAGCTTACAGTTTGTGGAGGCCTTACTCCATATTTAGCTGGCTCCAAGGCCGGGTGGCATGGCTAAGGAGCAACCTTTCATGGCAACCACAAATGACAAGAACAAAAGAGGCAAAAGGGAGGAGCAAGTCTGTTTTCCTCCCTTATATTGTATGCAGCAGTCACACCACCAATCCCAGCGCTACACAACAAACCAATCACAAATGCTAGACTCAGCCGACTTCCAAAGCACCCCCCTCCCATGACCAAATGAGGCTTTGAGGGGACATCCAAACACAAGCCATAGCAACTAGGAACTTACCCAGGTTCTCAGGGTGTTAAGTGACAGCTGGATCTCAACCCAGATGTTCTTTATCTCAGTGACTTCATGTTTTACATGTGAATAATACAGATTTCATTGAGTAATTTGAGCACTAGAGACAATAATACAGGTAAAATGTTAGAATATAGCATTTCCCATATTATCCCACAATAGTGTTACTTTAAATTCGTTTTACTATTTCAATTTCTTGAAGCTTTAAGATTCTATTTTTTTTTTTAACTATTTGGACCATCAGATAATAATTTTGAAAAATATTCCATATGAGTCAGATGAAATAAAACAACTGTATAGTGAAGCTACCATAAAATAGGGGTATATCTTTAGATTTTTTTCAGATTCTCCCCTTGTAATTGTTTCTATTCTCTTTGGTAGATTGTTGACCCATTTCAGATACTTGTGGCAGCAAACAAAGCAGTTCACCTCTACAAACTGGGAAAAATGAAGACACGAACTCTATCTACTGAAATTATTTTCAACCTGTCCCCAAATAACAATGTAATGTGGAACATATTAATCTTATTTCCTTTGACTTTGTCATAATAACATATATGTTCTGTAGTGTTGGGATGGTGGTTAAGTTCTGGAGAAACCAGTTGTTAGTAATAAACCAAAATAATCACAAAGAGCTCTGCACTGAGATAAGAGGTTTAGCACTGTGTAGACAAATAAGCTTTAGAGTCATTTTCTGTCTCAGTAAACAGAAGTTGGCTAAATTAAATAAAGCTAATTTTACTTGTCTTCTTTATCATGTAGGGTTAGGAAGATCGCTCAAGTATTTTTGCTTCAGAGATTGACAGAAATCCAAATGATAAAAATTAGACATAGACATTTTATACATTCATGCATGTCTTTTCCTCTCCTGTATACTCCTTGAGGGAATGATGTGTGTCTTTTTCATATACAGTCCCAGGAACTTGCTGCGTCCTACAGCAGTCCTGAATCCATGCTCACTCACATACTAAGTGCACAGGAAGATTTCATGGTTTGCAACACTCATGGGAAATTAATACTTTCTTAATAAAAAGCCTTGACCTAACCACAATCCACATGCATGCAGCACACTGATTTACTGCTGATGAAGTTTCAATATAACTACTACTGTTACTAACACAACCAGATAATTTTCAAGAGAAAATTAAGAAGCTTGTGGTTTGGTTAAAATAGAAATGACTGCAAAGTTTATAAAATGTAGTTATCTTAGCATAGTAATAGAATTCCCCAGTACTTAGAATAAAATTTATCAGGTCATGATTGTTTCTTAGAAATATTTTGTAATGATTCAGGACACTGCTCTTGTTCTAGTTCTAGTTTTAGGAGCAAAAGGAGCAAATATGTTCCTAAGAAGAGGCAGATAAAAAAAGTCAAAAGTTAAGCTATCCTAAGTTAAATGACATAATGGGAGTATGAATGCACAGGAACAGGAGAGTGTGGTGGTGGTGGTGGGGGTTGGCCCTGGATCCTCCAGAATGTATTCAGCAGCCCAGCCACGGAAAAAGGCTGATAGGACAGAGGACAAAGCATAAACAGAGGCAGAAGAATATGAAACACAGAACCCAGGCTGGCCAGCAGCCAGAAACATGAGTGGGAAGTCACTTGGGCCAAAAGGGAGGGCTGTTTACATGCAGTGTGGAGAAGTGTGGCCTTATAGAAGCAAAGTGCAGCTTTAAGTAAGCAGAACTTTAGAGGCCAAAACAGTAGTAGCCGTAGATGCTATTGAAAGGAAAAACTAGGATATGAAAAACAGGAAGCACTTGGCTCAGGAAGAAGGCGCATAAGGAGATGGTTCAGATCTAGTTTATTTTGTTTTTTTTTTCCCTTAGATTTCAGAAGCTTTGAAAAAATTTGGTATCTCAGCAAATGACACATCAGTTCTAATTGTTTACATCGAAGAGGGGAAAAAACAAGTAAATCAAGAGTACGTAATATCTCAAGTAGAAGGTCTTCAGGTTTCTCTGAAAAATCTTCCCGAAATAACGAATATTTCAGAAGTCAAAAAGGTTTGTAAACTTATATTTAGGTAAATAATGCTGTTTATTGATCAACAATGCACCTAACCAGGCACATGCCTATAATCCCACCACTTAGGAGGCTGAGGCACGAGGATCTCCATGAGTTCAAGGCCAGCCTGCACTACATAGGGAGACCCTGACTCATAAAACAAAAAAGCACTTTTTGACCTTTTAAGAAATGTTACATTTTGGCTGGGGATTCCGCTCAGTGGCACAAGCACCTGCTTGGCAAGTATGAGGTTATGAGTTCGATCCCTGATACCAAAAAAAAAAAAAAAGGAAGAAGAAATGTTAAATTTTTAAATTATTTAATAATAATTATAGATAGAACTGGGAGGAATAAAGTACAGTTGGAAATGTGTTTGATAAAAATATTCTGCACTCCCAGAAAGTGAGTAATTCTCAAGGTTATATACATTTAGAATATTGACTATAATATGAAGTTAGTATCTAAATGAGTTCTATTAAAATTGATAGAGATGTGTTTTTATGTACAGAGAACTTTTTTTATGCTCATAGCTACACTTTAAAGGAAATATTTGAGATAAGCAATGAATCTGCATCTGCTGTGACTATTTTAATCACATTTGTGATTCATCATTTCATACCATTAACTCAATAGTTGAATGAAAATTTCACTTATAAATGTTGGTAGACAGACAGTAGTGCAAGAGTATATCAGAAAGATGTCATTTGTCTCTCAATTTTACAGATATATAAACTGTCTTCACAAGAAGAAAGCATTGGAACACTATTGGATGGCATCATTTGTAGAATGTCAACAAAAGATGTTTTGTGAAATGTTAGAAATGTTAACAGAAATTATTAGCATTAAAGAAAACACTTATTTTTTATTATCTCTACATCTCTATATCTGTTCAAATATATTTTTGTATAATTAGAAGAAAAGTTGCAATCATTTATTGAGTGCCTGCAGTGCACTAGGTTCTTACTTTAGCAATTTATATCCATCAATTCATGCCCCACCCCTACTTCTGCCTACTCTACCACTCCCCTCCCAAGCTTCTGGATTTTGTTTCTCAGTATTTTACGTGTAAGAATTTATTTAATTCACACAGCAGGCGTACAAAGTAGGTGGTGGTTTTACCCCTACTTTTTACAGGGGGCAGCTAAAAACTTAGTTGCTTATTTAAGGTCACATAGCTAGTATAAAGTCATTTTTGATAAATGATTGCATTTTCTTTGATTGTGTTAGTCAAGAGAGATTTGGTCAAGACTCAGCAAACTTGATGGGTATGGTAGCACATACTTTTGATCCCAGCAGTCAGAAAGCTGAGGCAGGAAGATTGTTAAGAGTTTGAGGCCAACCTGGGCTACATACTGAGTTCAAGGCCAGCCTGAACTACATAGTGAGACCCTGTCTCTCCAAATAAATAAATAAAATAAGACTAAGCAAAGTGGAACTCTTCTGAGAAGAACAAGAATAAAAATTCTCTTTGCAGACAATAATCCACTGCAATTGCTCAGCCACAAGTTTTAGTGCCCAAGCAACCACAGACAACACATAAAGACATGCTTGGTGGGCTGAGTATTCAGCTCAACAGCAAAGTGCCTGCCTGGCAAGCACAAGGTCATGAATTTGATCCTAGTACCAAAAAAAAAAAAAAAAAAAAAAAGACTCGATTGTTTCTAAGTAACCTTGATTTACAAAAACAAGCTGTGTGCAGGATTTGATTGGAGATTGGTAGTTTGTGGACCTGTGGATTAGTTAGGCTGCAGTGACAAACAGTTCCTAAAGCTAATTGGTTGAAAATTGTATCTTAATTGCTCCATGGAGCCAGCATGAATCAGCAGGAAGACTCACTGTAGTGACTTAGGTACCCAGGCTATGAGGACTTTGTCTCAGCCTGTGCTTCTGGGTCCCTGTATAGCTGAAAGGGAACACAGTGAGTTTCTTAATGGCTGTAAAACTTCCATATGGAAGTGACAGATGTTGCTTATCTTTATTTTTGGAGACAGGGTCTTGCTATGTAGTTCAGGCTGGCCTCAAACTCATGATAACCCTCCTGCCTCAGCCTCTGAGGTGCTGAAATTATAGGCATGCACCATGACACCTGACAGATACTGCTTATCTTGTTTCACTGGCCACGCCAGTCACAAGACCACATCAACTTAGGAAAGGTTAGGAAATGTGGTCCAATCATGTACTGTGAAGTGGAGAGGTAGAAATCCTTAGAAACAAACACACCTCCAGCATTTCTTGCCTGTTTACTGTGTTCCAGGTTCTGCGCTGAGTACTTCATGTACATTCATTTAGTCTTCATGACAGCCCCTGATATATGTGTGTGAGGAAATAGATTTAATCTCTCACTTCTATTTCATACCTCTAAAAGATAATAAAAGCACAGGTTATAGTCAGAAGTTGCAAAGAGAACAACTACATCCAGGACAGATAATTTATAGTATTATTTATAATGGCCACCCAAAGAGTCAAATACAAAGAAAGTATAGGAAATCTGTCCACAATACTGAAGACCTAGGAAATCCACCTGAGGCCTGGATCCCATGGCAGTAACCTGCCTGTAGTTCAGCTGAAAACCTAGAACCCACAACAATGACTCACGCCAGTCTATTTCACGGATTTGTACTGGGAAGGCCCAAAGGTCATCAGTTTGAAGGAGCTGTGCTAGCAGACTGAGGGTTCTGTACTGGAGCCAAGACACAATGCTCAAAATAAGGACCAGGGCTCCCCTGAAAAGAACCACAGCCATCCTCAGTGACAATCAGGTCCTGACCTCTGATGATGATGAGAAGAGCCAAGTACATATCAGGAAGCTAGTGTAACAAACCTCTAGAGATTAAACAGCACACATCTTCCCTTTTGGTGCAGGCAGCAACACTCAGTGTAAGGACCAAAGCTCCCAGAAAGGGAACTGCAACAAGGTCCCGAGCTCTTCCGATAATAACAGCTGAGTTCATATCAGGGGAGCCAACATGACAAGCTCCTCCAGGAGAACCAGCAGCTCCAAACAACAACACTTACAAGAACTCACAATGCTTCACCTCCTCTCCAGGTCTCCGTTTTATGCTGGGAACTTTCCTCAGGTGGGCCATCCACACTCGGCACCACGCTGGTTCACTTTCCAATTTGACCACCAGTTACCAATCCACTACACAGTACAGTATACCATTAGTTGATAATAGCTACATTTACTTGTTGCTGCCTTCTCCCCATCTGCTTGTTAATCCATGTATACACACATATGCATGTATATTGTTTGCTAAACTATTTCATCTTATGTTTTGTTTAGTTGTCATGTCACAGGTTTTAAATGTTCTGTTTTTAAGTAACTGGATATTTTTTAAGACTACTGGATATTTTTCAGTAGTCCATGTAATACATTGGTTCATGATTAGAGTCATTTTAAATAGTTTAGGAATTATTAGCATTTAGATGAACATTATGACCTTACCGCATCTCATCAGGAGGTGTGTAAAGTCTGTTAGTTCCAGTATTGTGGGGCTAAGTTTGAACACTTAGCTAAGGTGCTGCTTCAGCAGATCTCTATTGTAAAAGCATCCTTTCCTCCAAAGCTTAGAGAGTTGAAGCTGACCTAAATCTCAGAGTGCTGTAGTCAGAATTAAAACTCAGATCTGGGTGACCACAGATCCTGTGCTCTTTATTAATCCTTAATTTGGCTTCTTCCCAGGCTCCAAAACACTTCCCATTTGATGTGCAGTGTACCACATATGAAATTGTTCTGTTTTTATACATTAGTGGAGTTTTTAATTTTCTTCTTTTCCTTTGCCAAATACACACACACACATACACACACACACACACACACACATACATGTTTCAGCCTCCTTGAAGTGTTAAGTCCAGAGTGGGCCTACTTTGTGCTCCTCACAGTAGGATACAAGCATGCCTGTCTCATAGCAGTCTTGCAAGTGATGCTTTTTAACTTCTAAACATGTTTGAATTTTAGAATGTAGGACTCATGTTTATTAATTTGTACATTAGTTATAAGAGTTTTATTTCCGTACCTGCAAATACTGTTTTCAACTTACAAGCCTTTTGAATCAAGAAGAATTTATGGTCAGAATGAGTACAGTTGTGTATCAATCAGAATTTCCTGTTCTGGGTGGTTTGGTTTTCAAACTTGCGATGATCCTCCAGTCTCAGCCTCCCAAGTACTAGGCTTACAGGAGTACACTACCAGGCCCTGCGACCCATAATTTATTTTGATTTTTAAATTATAATTTGGGTTTCTCATGTAGGATAAATCAAGTAATAGTTAAACTTGAGTGTCTATTTATTTATTTATTTTTGGTACTGGGGATCGAACTCACAACCTCATACTTGTCAAGAAGGCACTTAAGCCACTGAGCTAAATTCCTGGCCCTTTGAGTGTCTATTTTATATAACATGGTTTCAAAGAACATCTATTTTCCTACAAAGACTCAAATTTATCCTTCTTTGTGGTAGAATAGTACTCCATTGTATACATAAATGCCACATTTTCTTCATCCACTCATTTATTGATGTGTGGTGGGTTGTTTTCATCACTTTGTGTTCTGGGTGTCTTCTGTTTTCCCCTCTAGTCACTACCCTTCCTCATAGTACTCTGTTGTGGAGACTAACCTAAATATCCTGGTACAGCAAGAGAAGCCACCTTCTCTGGCTCTGAAGACGATAGGGGAGTTGGCAAAACTTGGAGGAGGGAGAGAAGAAGAGAATGAGGCTGGTATTTATTCTGCCTTGTCTCTAAACCTTCTCCAGGCAGCTGCTCTGTTCCTCAGCCCAGTTCCTAGAACTTTTCCTTCCCTATGGCAACGTAGGTTTGGTTTGGTTTGGATTTTTGAGACAAGATCATGCTATGGATTTCAGGCTCCTCTTGAACTCATTATATATTCAAAGGCAAGCTTTGAATTTACAGTGATGATCTAGTCTCAGCTTCCCAAGTACTGGGAAGCTGAGACTACATAAACATGTTTGACATGGTTCCTGTTCCAGCTCATTCCCCTTCCCCTACCACAGCTTCATAATTCTACCTTTGATTATCTGCAGTTATCTTTATTTGAGTGTTGAGACCTGATATCCTCTCCCTTAGAGAATTTGTTAAAAGGCTAGGTGAGAACATCACTTCTGTATACTATAGGAAACTTTGTCCTAGGATTTCTGAACACCTTGTAACAGAAAATGACACCCACCCCCTGCAGCCAGTATATTTCAGTTTCTTAGTTGCCTAGATAATAGTTCCCTGTTCCAGTTCCCATTGCTTCTGTCTCTTAGAAGTGAGAAGCTGTCACTGTGATACATGCTGATGGCTATGATACACACTGTATAAACCAATACCCAATTGACAAGTCATTCGGCTTCTGTTCTTCCCGCTCGCCTATCCCATATAAGTCATAGACCACCAGAGATCAGGGCCTGATATTCCGGGAATGAGCCCAATCAGTGCCTGTCAGTGTACATAAATCTGCCCCTAAATCCTGGTTGTAGTTTTGGTGTTTCTGTTTGCCATTGCAACCTTACCAAGATTACCAACCTTACCAACTCACTTGTCAACTCTTTCCCCTTGAAATGATGAACTGTATTTTTGTTTCACTCATCTTCTCTAAATTCTGAGTTCTCATTGGGATCTAGCAGGTTTTGTAAATAAGAGGAAGAAGGGTTAAAGGGAGAGGAAGGGAATGGGAAAGAAACAGGGAGCAAGCCAGGAAGAGATCCAGTCAGCAGCCGCTGAGAATCAGCCATAGTGGAATCCAGGCTGCTGCAGAAAAAGGCAACTCACCCGCCCCCTTGGCAAGCGCCTCCCTCCTAGGCGAGCCAGGAGGAGTTCCAGTCAGCAGCTGCTGAGAATCGGCCATGGTGGAACCCAGGCAGTTGCAGAAGGCAACTCGCCCTGCCCTCTTGGTAAGCACCTCCCTGCAGAGCGAGCCAGGAGGAGACCAGATAGTAGCTCCTGTGAGCCTACCGGTGAGCCTGCCTGAGCTAGGGATGGAAATCAAGCATCCTAAACCCTCCTACCCCACCCTCACTCTGGTTAGCAACTGGGCACAGAGGTCTAAACATAAGAAGATGACGGTATGCAATATAGCAAATATGGGGGATTTCCCTCCATCTTCTGTTTGAAGGCAAATGTTTTTTTCACTGTTTTGTTTCATTACAATTAATTGTATTACGCTATTCAGTGTTGTTTTTCGAATGGTATTATAATGTTCTGGGGTTTTTTTTATTTTGCTATACCTAACTGACTGGACAACTATTGTGAAGATAACAAGATACACTATGATACCTGTTACTGTTATCCCAGTATCCTGCTGTGAAGTTCTGTACCAATTTCACTGCATTGTCTCAATTGGCTTTGTTCTGTCTTGTTAATACCGTCAAAAAAAGAAAAAAACATGGAGCAAGATATATCAGGTACAGTTGCAAATTCCCTATGATGAATGTTATTATTATATGTATAAAATGTACCAATAAAATTAAATTTTTTTTTAAAAAGGAAGCTAGCTAGTGGAAGGGCCTGAGATAGCCATACTGATAAAAATCAGGACTAGATAGTGAACTAGGACATTGGACAAAGACTGTATTTCCTCAGGTGGCATGGAATGCAGCCCAAACCCCTACTAAAGGGAGGTGTAGCCATTCCCTACTAAGATTCTGAATTTCTACAAAATTATAATTAACCAATTTCTTCTGTGATCCCAGTTTATTATAAACACGCTGTGAAAAAACTGAGCTAAAAAGCCTAAGTCCCAACTGGTCATTTCAAATGCGCTAGATGACCACTAAACAATTAAGCAATTTATGTCCACTACTTGTCTATAAGCAATTCAAATGGCAGAGCTATGCAGCTACCACATTTGGGACCTGTCCTGGAAACACAGGAGGTTTTTTGTTCTTATTTCCAGTAAAACTGTCCTAACCACAGAAGGAAGAAAAGAAGGAAAGAAAGGGGAGAGAGAGAGAGAGAGGGAGAGAGGAAGGCAGGCAGGAAGAAAAGGAAAGGAAAGGAAAGGAAAAGAAAGAAAAGAAGAAAAAAAAAGAGGCAGGGATGGGCAGGTGAGTTTAAGGACTTGCCCAGGATTTATTATCTTTGGACAAGATAAAGTTCTGGCATGGAGAAGCACACACATGACAGATACTCTTTTTGAGCAAGGAACCTAGATTATGTTCCTTGTTGAAGAAGCCCAAGGTGACAAGCAGAGTTCCCAAGGATCCTAGCACAACTGCAGGGGACCAGACTGGACCTCAAAGAGGACCTAGTGTACTGAGCTGGAGGTGTTGTGTCCTAAAGAAAACAGGAGAGAGGTGACAAATATTCCCATCAGAGTGAGGACCTGTGGACCCATCCAGAGAACCTGCTTTCTCCTCAAGTTTACTTCTAAAAGTATCACAAGCATGAGTGGACTTGGACACTTGGCTTAGTCACAACCCAGCTCATTGACCTTGGGAACTTAACGATTATCATGTAACCACAAGAGCCAATGAGGTGGCACCCAGGTCTGGGTGCTTCCCAGAGCTGGGGTAGACCCTAGCGAGTGTCTTCTGAATGCCAGTTGGAGGCTGAGTGCTTGGGCCACTGTCTACACTGTGAGCACTGTGGTAGAGAAGGTAAGTGGACAAGGGTGCAAGATCAGGGCTCTCAGTATGAAGCAGGAGTCCCTAAACATTTCTGGGGAATCTCAAAGCTGGTCCTTTGTTTGTTTGTTTGTCTTCTGATTTGCCCATTGGCCTTCTCAACAGCCTCAAAGTTTACAATCATGACAAAAAAGATTTCTTGATTTTTGCTTGGGGACACAAATTTCTGAAATGGAAGGAACCAGGGGGAGGGGGTAAAGTCCTAGAAACATGAGATCTGGCTCCCACAGATACCATCCCAATACCCCAAGAAGCTCAAAGAGACTGTGATAGGGTAATGAGCATGGAGGGGAAGATAATACGGATGCCAGGATTTCGTGTGTGTTACTCTGTTAAATCCTCAAAACAACAGTATGATTCTGTGGTTCTTTTACAGATGAGGATACACAGACTCAGACATGTTAAATTACATGCACAAGGTCACACAGCTAGAAAGGGAAGGAACTAGTATTCTAATCAGGTGTTTTTGATGCTCACCTGCTCACAGTGGTGTTTTTTTACTTCCCCGTCAGTGATAAGAGATAAATACAGCCATGGACATGGTCTCCCTTGTTCTGGTGCGGAGGGGTAGGTGCGTGGTTCATGTGGGGACTCAAATGGCTTTTATCTCTTTATTCCAGGCTGTTGAAAAGGTGTGCCATCAGGTATAGCTGTCACTTGGGGACACTGATATTAGACACCGAAGTGTCCCTATGGCTCCTTATCACATCCGCAAATACCAGGAGAGTGACCGAAAACCAGTCGTGGACTTGTTCTACAAGGGCATGGTGGAGCACATCCCCGCCACCTTCCGCCACACACTGAGGCTGCCCCGAACACTCGTGTTCCTAATTGGGGTGCCACTTTGCATTTTCCTGGTCTCTGGGTCCTGGCTGCTGGCTTCTGTGTCAAGCTTCACTCTCCTTATTTTCCTATGGCTCTTTGTAGGGTACCCTTGGAAGTGGTATGTGGCCACGTGTCTGCACACTGACATGGCTGACATCCCCAAGACCTACCTGAGTGCCTGTGACTCTTGCTTCTGGGTTGCTGAGTCTGGGGGGCAGGTGGTGGGCACTGTGTGTGCTCTGCCAGTGGAGAATCCCCCACCGGGGAAGAAGCAGTTGCAGCTGTTTCACCTCTCAGTAGCCATGGAGCGCCGAGGAGAGGGGATAGCAAAAGCCCTGGTCAGGACTGTCCTCCAGTTTGCCAGGGACCGGGGCTATGGTGAAGTTGTGCTTGATACCAGCCTAGTGCAGCAGAGTGCCCTCAAGCTCTACCTACACATGGGCTTCCGGGAGACGGGTCATTTATTCTTCAACATTATCATGAGACTTGTGGCTATGCCTACATTTCATTTAACATACCACCTCCCAACAGCCGGGCATGGTGATGCACATCTGTAATTTCTGCACTAGACAGAGGGAGGATTGTCACGAGTTCAACGTCAATCTGGAAGACCAGCCTGGATGGTTCAAGATCAGTGTGGATGGTCAGTCAGGATTTCAAGGAAGCAAATCCTGCATTTAAGCAGATAAACAATAGAATCTCCTTGCTGTTAACATCTCAATCTAACCTTTTTGAAAGTGGAATGGATGGCTCTGCTGAATTGTGTCTTTCTGGGTTGTCTGTGTTTCCTTTGTGTCACAGCACACTAACATTGCATTAAAAAATCTGTGAAAAGCTCATTTCACTGTGCAGCCTGTAGAGCAGTCAGTGTCTGCTGGGTTGGCTGAGCTGCCAGGGCCCCTGGGCTTCATCCTGCTCACACAGGACAGCTCAGCCAGAGTGCAGGGCATTGGAATGGAGCCAGAGTGCACAGAGAAAGGAGTGAAGGCTTTTCTAAGCACCTGCAGGTTTTACATCTGGAGCCATTCCAGCCTCATGGGGAGAATGGAGTCAGCTGTAGAGAGAAGCTGAACAGTCTGAGAGCAAGAGGGTAGGATGTGGCCCTGTGATTTAAACTGTTGGTGCTATCTGGGCAGCAGAGGGCCAGCATGAGTGGGGGGGGGGGTGCAGCAAGGAGTTTTCCTGGTGTTTAGTAAGAGGAAGTAGAGCGAGTCCCAGGTCTGCAGCCAACAGGACACAGCATGTTTTGTCCCTCTGTCGCCAAGTGTTCAGGAACCCACAATAGGATGTAAGTGCCTCATTCTTAAATATAAGATTCTTGAAGACCCTGACAAGGGTGAGTTAGGATATGGAACTGTGCTGATGTTGGAAGAACTGTCTTCCTTTCCCAGCTGCTCCCTGGTAATACCAGGGTGCCCATAAAAATCAGAAGCCTCTCACTAGGTCCCCCTAACACAGAGGCTGAATTCCTGTTCACCAGAGAAGTTCGCACACTCTTGGCCAGTAACTTGTAACACTTGGCCCCAGGAGGCATCCTGTCCTGCCCTGACAGGAGCAATCAGCTAGGAGGAGGTGAGCAGGCTTGGTCATCACTCACAGCCAGCGAGGGGCTGCCACAGGTCTTCCTGAAGGACTCAGAGGAGGGCTCCACAGCCATGCAATTACACACTCCCGGCCTCAGATTTGGGGAGGACATGATGGGGTCCCACAAGGGGCCCAGACTTTGAGGAGAGCCTCTAAAATGATCCTCTACTGAGAAGGAAGAAATTGTGCCATGAGAGATGAGACAAACTGAGCAAATCCAAGGCAGGTTGTCAGGATGGACTGGAGCTCTCCAGGGTTGGGAAAAGTGGGGAGCAATGGCTGTGGGGGGCACTTGCTTCTCTCTGGCCTGAACCAAATGTTTTGAGACTTGAAGAAGGAAGTAGGGTACAACACGGCGAATGTACCACAGGCCATAGAGTTTTACACTTTAAGAAGATAAAATGTACATGCATTTAGGTTTCCTTTTATAAAATTAGAAGAACAGAGAATAGTTCAGATGTTTATAGACTCCCAAGGTTTGGAGAGAGGTAAGATATTCATGGATTTTCTCTGGCATAGAGTGGCTGCTGCCCGGGCAGTGGGATGTGCCACTTGGAGCCCAGCTGTACAAATGAGCAACACAAGTCTAAAAGAAGAAACATCGTGCAAGTGAGGCCAGGATTGAGATCCCAGGCTGCCGGACTCTAAAATTCGTATTTTGTCCAGTAGGAAACTCTGCTCTCAGTGTTTATCTCTCTAGTGTGGAGCATGAGGCACAAGCAGTTCAGGGCCTGCCTTCACAATGTAAAACTGCAAATTCAAAGAGAATTTCTTAGAAGTCAGTGCCAAGGAGAGAAACAGTTTGATGCTTCAACCGTGTGGCTTTGCAGTAAATGCACCTCCTGCCCATTCCTGCACCACTTGGAATCCACAAACTGTTTAAGTATTATTTAGTCACTGGACACATGCCTGGTACGTACCAAGCTTGTTGTGACATTTAAGATACAACAGCAAAGCACAACACAAATCTTCCTGTTTGTTGGGGCCCACTAAATAACTAGAAAAACAAGTGTATTTATAGCACTTACAGTGTGCTGGAAGGTAATGAGACAATAGGAAACCAGGAGAGGGAAAAGGAACAGGCAGCTGGGATAGGAGTGAGTTGCATCCCAATAGAAGGCAGTAAGCCAGGCTGAGAAGGAATCCTAGTACAGGGCTGTGGTAGGGAAGCCCCTGCCACAAACGCGCGTGCACACACACACACACATGCACACTTGAAAGGGTAGCCAAGGAGTCATCTTGGGGAAAGAGGTAGAACTGATTCAGAGATTGGCCTAATGGCCTGGGGTCAGGTGGTCCCGGGCAAAAATGAGTCCCAGAGTGAGCATCCTCTGGGGCGGTCTGGTCTTCTCTCTACAGCTCAGCCACACCTGTATGCACTAGGAAGCCTTGGCCATGAATGACAGCCAGGGTGAGAGCTGTGCAACCGAGGAAGGTGAGGGATGACAGTAGCCCTAAGCAGCATGTCATCCACCTGCTGTCTGCACGGTCATGGTGGCAAAGAGAATCTGAGGGTCTGTGTAGTTTGTACAGAGGAGCCGGGGTGTAGAGCCTACCTGGCAAAGGAGGTTAGAGACATGGTGACTATGTCTGTAGCCCAAGTGCAGGCAGCGAACCCTGGGAACTCAGGTGCAGGGGAGCTCATAGGACACTGATTCACAGGTTTTCCTTTCTCCTGGGTGGATATTGAGGAGGGGAACTGGTAGATATGATAAGTATGTTTAATATTTTGAAAGAAAGTGGAACTTGTCCAAAGTGGCTATACCATTTTACAATCAGAATAGGAAGCATTACAAACACTCCTCATTGAACAGCTGTGCCATATTCCAGAGACTAGGTCATTAAATGAGTTGGTCACTAAATGAGGAACTGTATGCAGTATGCAGATTACAATATGCAGAAGAAATGATCAGAGGAAACTCCAATTTGATAACTTTTATTTTATTTCCATAATTATTACATGCAATACTGTAAGGTAAACTAGAATTTAAAAGTATAATACTGTATGACACAGTACAACTGTGACTGAATATGCACCCCCAGCATATGTCAGTTTTTCAGTTGGCCAGGTAAGAGTTCCATCCACAGTTCTTGCTACTTTTGTTTCTTAAAAGCAGTTGGTCACTGTAATGCATTGCTGGTCACTTTGATGCACATTGTAAAAACCAATCCCCAACTGACAAGTCATTCTGCCTCTGTACTTCCTGGTTGCTTATTCCATATGAGCCCTAGAACACCAGAGATCAAGGCCTGATATTCTGGGAATAATCTTGATCAGTGCCCATAGACATAAATCTGTCTCCAAATCCTGAGTGTCATTTTGATGTTTCTATTTGCAGTAGCACAAACAGGAAAAATTACAGTAATGTACAAACAATGTGTACTGTATAAAAAAAAGATATTGACTGTCAATAAATAGAATGTGCAAAACTATTAAAGAGCCAGGTTATAGTCCAAGTGGTATATTACAAACCTGAGCAGTGTGCCTTCTGGTATTGCCATTGTTTCGTATTTTACCTCATGTGTTTTATTTTTTATTTTATTTTATTTTATTTTATTTTATTTTATTTTATTTTATTTTATTTTATTTATTTATTTATTTTGACACCAGGGATTGAACTCACGACCTCGTTTGCCAAGCAGGCACTTATGCCACTGTGCTAAACCCCCAGCCTTTACCTCATGTGTTTTAAATTTGCATTTCTTATATAACTATTGGTGTTGAGAATATTCTTAAAAATTTTTTTTTATCTTTTGTATAGTGTGTTTTCAGATATGTCACCTCTTCTGAATTAGATTTTCTTTGTTTTGTTCTGAGGCAAGTTCTCTCTGTGTAGTTCAGGTTGGTCTTGAACTCACTGTGTAGCCTAGACTGGCCTCAAACTCTGGTTGTTTAGGGCCTCAGCCTCTTGAGTGCTTTGATTACACGTGTGAGTAACCACATCCCATTCTAGATTGTTTTTCTTATTATTTTCGTGTTGTAGGGTTTCTTTCTTTTTTTTTTCTTTCTTTTTTTTTTTTTTTTTTTTTTTTTTTTTTTTTTTTTTTTTTTTTTTTTTTTTTTTTTTTTTTTTTTTTTTTTTTTGGTATTGGGGATCGAACTCAGGACTGAGCGCTTGCAGGGCAGGTGCTAAATTCCCAGCCCCATGTTGTAGGGCTTCTTTTGTGTTCTTTTGTTTATTTATTGCAGTACTTGGGACTGAATCTAAGGACTAACAATGAGCTACATTTCTAGGGCTTTTAATATGTTTGTTTGTTTGTTTGTTTGTTTCAGAAAGTTTCACCAAGTTGCTCTGGCTGGCTTTCAATCTGAGACATTTTTGCCTATCTCCTCAGGAGCTCTGATTATAGCTCCCAACCCCATGCTCTAGTGAGTTGTAATTTTTTATATAATCTGGACACTGATCTCTTGTCAGAATAAATGTAAAAGGGTAATATAGGTCGGGGATATAGCTCAGGGGTAGAATACTTATCTAGTATACATAAGGTCTAAAGTTCTGTCTCCTGTACTGAAAAAGAAAAAAGATTTGAGAGAAAGAGAGAGAGAGAAAAAAAGAGAGAAAGAGACAGAGAGAGACAGAGAGACAGAGAGAGAGAGAGAGAAAGGAGGTGGGGTGGAAATACACAGTATATATTCTTCCTATTGAAATCACACAGTTCTCTGTCTCAAAACTCTTCTGTTGCCTGGAGGGCCGATCCCCCAGATATAACAAGTTTGCTTCCAGGCCTCCTACAGTCAATGTTTCAAATGGCCCTTTTTGTAAATATCTTTCTAAACCATCCTATTTACAATGGATAATTGTACCTGCATCCTGGCATTCCTTCCATTTTCTCTATTTTTCCTCCATATAACATATCCTCTCTGAAAAGCTAAATTTTTCTCTGAAAACTACTGTATTGATAAAGATGAGCCTTACCATTATTAAAATGGAATTTAATTTATAGTATTTTTATCCTCCTTTGGAGATTACACAAAGATTATGCAATAAATTTTGGGACCTACTCAAAACAGGCTGAACTCATCCATGTACTGTCACCACGTGGCTGAACCTCACAAATCACTGAGTGGAGTCTGCACTCTAAATGATTACTCTCAGAGATTTTCTTTTCTTTTCTTTTCTTTTCTTTTTTTTTTTTTTTTTTTTTTTTTTTTTTTTTTTTTTTTTTTTTTTTTTTTTTTTTTTTTTTTTTTTTTTTTTTTTTGTCTTTTTGAGACAAGGTCTTGCTACGCCGTTCAGGCTGGCCTTGGGCTCACTTTGTAGCCCAGGCTGGTCTCGAATTGCAAGGATTCTCCTGCCTCAGCCTTCTGAGTGCTGGAATTACAGGAGTGCGCCACCACACCCAGCCCTATTCAGAGTTTTAAGTAAACTTAGTTCCAGTGCCCTGGGAATGAACTGTGGAATCTCGAGCAGTGGAAACGGCTAGATAGACCTCATGTTGTCAATAAATACAGGAACAAGGGAAGAAGTTCTGAGTAAACTAGGGCGGGTTAAGGACAAAGCCGGAACTCACAATCGGACCTGCGCTTCTGCCCGGGATCCTTTTCTCCTGCACCTGAACTGACACAGCAGTAATTGTTAACCTTCGCGTCCGCCGATAGGACTCAGACTTGGAGGGAAAGGTCAGCGGACGGACTAACGGGATCAACACCCGGTGAAGTCTTGTGAGACTAAGGAAACTCGTTGTGGGAGGGCGGAGATTGGGCACCACCCAAAAGCTGAGGGTTTTGTTTCAATGGGGAGATTTTCTGGGAAGGACCGTTACAAGAGGGTGAGTTTTGTCCGGGAGGCAGCCGGCCGGTTAGGGGGGGAATCCCAGACCCCTGGCAGTAGTTTAATGTTAACGCAGTTACTCCGCAGATATTCATCACTTACTTACCAAGGCCAACCTGGGAATCAAGCATGGAAATTATGATAGAGTCAGCCTTTTCCCACCAAAAGGGAAGTTTAAGTGAGGAGACCGAAAACGCATAAGCAGCCCAGGGCCTCGGCGCGCCTTTGGGGGTCGCCTCTCCTCGGGAGGCTGAGCAAGTAAATCGCTTGAGCCCAGGAGTTCATGGTCAGCATGAGAAAAACAGCAAGACCCGCCCTTTCAACACAGCACGGATAGGCGAAAGAGTAAAGTTGTGATCAGTACTCAGAAGGGGCTCTATTTCAGCCCTGGAGTCCGGGCTCCTGGCTGTGTAGCAAATAGACTTCGAGGGAAGGAGGTAGGAATGAGTCAGGGTAAGAGATGAAGGAAGAGAGAGGAACGATCTGTTCAATAGCTTGATGTCTTGAACCTGAGAGGGCCATTGCAGCAGTATCAGACGAGGTAGCCATGGCCCAGATCATAAAATATGGGACAGGTGATGTAAAGTTAGAGCTTGACAGGTCACCAGAATGATGATTTACCTTGTGAAAAGAGCTCAACCACCACCAGAGCACACTGTATCTGCCACTGCAAGTGCCTGTCAGGTGGGTGTCACCATCCATAGTGTTGCTGCGGGACAGAAGGAGAGGAAAAAGGATGGGAGTTGGGGGTGGACTTTGACTTGAATGTGGGGAGCTGTCCAAGATCTATTTGGACCAGGTCTTTGCCAAGTTTTCAGCAGGGATAATCACGGCTATGAAGGACTGTGTTGCTGAGTCATAGATGTGAAGTATGATCTGTGATAAGAGATCTAAGGTGAGTGATAGAATCTCCAAGCTCCTAGGACATGGGTGCAGGGGATTTAGGAAGACTTCAGAGAGAGCTGAATGTCTGATGCGAGATGCTGTGGCCTGAGGGACAGGAAAAGCAGTGGCAGGCATCTCCCGAGAATAGGAACACAACACACTTTTTGAGATCTTGCAGGTTAGTTCACCAGGATTCACAAAGGTGGAATAAACCTAGGTTCTCTACTCTGTCACATTCTAGCTTCGTGACCCTGGAGTTTTATTAAACTTTCAGGAGCCAGGCAGTGAGGGGACACCCAGATCATTTCACTAGAGCTGTGGCAAGGCCTAGTCAATTTCTGTTGGATGAGACTTGGAGGCTGAGAGCTGAAATTGTCCTTGACACTTTGGGCTCTGGTAATAGGTTAGAGGACATTGGTATAAGTTCCAGAGTTTTAAGTAGAGGCCTGGAGTTCCCAGCCTTCTGGGTTTGTCTCCTCAACAGTCTAAATCTATACAGTTCGGGGGTTACATGTACTGAAACTGCTGGGTGGGAACACAGGATTTCTACAATGCAAGAATGTTGGGAGGGACCAAAGAGTTGGGACCCTGAGGTCTGGAGGCCACAGGTGCCTTTCCAACAACATATCAAGATGCTCTGAGAGCATGCAATAGGGTAATGAGGGTTGAAGGGCAGGGACTCTGTATACCAGTGTTTCATATAATTTATTCTGTTCTTTCTCACACAGTCATAGAAGACAAATGTTATTTTCTTTGCTCTTCAGATAAAGGCACAGGTTCAGAGAGGTTAAGTGACTTGCCCACCTTTATGTACCACAAAACAGAGAAACCAGAGTTTCAGTGAGGTGCTGTTGACCATCACAGTCCCAGTCATGGTGACCTGCTTCGTCTTGGATGACAACAGAAAAATACACACACCAAGCAGGGTCTTCATGGTTGTTGGAAGGCTGGGAGGTGTGTACACTTACATGGCTTCCTGTCTCTTTTTCCAGGGAATTGAGATTTCAGATGCTGACATGTCCCCATGGCTCCTAATCATATCAACAAATATCAAGAGGGTGGCCCCCAAACTGTCCTGGACTTGTTCTCCAGAGACGTGGAGGAACATATCCCTGCCCCTCTGTGCTACACAGTCATGCTTCCCAGAACCCTCCTCCTTGTACTTGGGGTCCCCTTCTCTTGATCCTGACTTCTGGTTCTTGTGTTCAGCATCACCCTCCTTGTTTTCCTGTGGCCGTTTGTCAGCTGTCCCTGGAAGCAGTATGTGGTCACATGTTTGTACAGTGACCTGGCTAATATTTCCAAATCCTTCCTGTGTACGTGTGGCTTCTGCTTGTAGGTGGCTGAAACTAAGGGGCAGTTGGTGCGCACTGTATGTACTGTGCCAGTAGAGAGCTTCCCCTGCTGAAGAAGCACTTATAGCTGTTTCCCGTCTTGGCAGCCATGGATCATTGAGGAGTAAGGATAGCAAAACCCTGGTCAGAGCTGACCTCCAGTTTGCTAGGCACCGGGGCTAATACGCTTGACACATGCATGGTGCTGAAGAGCCCTTTACTTGTGCATGGCCTTCCAGAAGATGGGCCATTCCTGTATCTCCAGGATCTCAAGACTAGTGGCTATTCATTTAATATAGCACGTCTCTTCTGCTCAGAAAGTGGGTCTGTGATCTGTTACCTTGTGTTTCAGTCAGGATCCAACTGCCTCTTCTACAGTCTACCTTTTCCTACTGCCTGTCCCATAATAAGCTCAACCAGAGAGGCATGGAGTTGGGGGATCAGAACATTAGCACTCCAGGTCTTAGTATCGTTGCAAATCTGTTGATACAAAGCTGGGTTGACACCTTTTGCTACCTACCAGCACCTGTGTCCAACACTTCACCTTGAGGGATAACCTTGTTCTGGGTGGTAGTCACAGGAGTTTTCTCTCAGCTTCTGTGTGTGCTGTTATTTTCTCTACCAGGGTAGCAGTATCCTAAGTCTCCCAGTGGTGGTGCTCCTTCAGTATTTGGATACTCATCTATTTGGACTCCAAGAGTAGATTTCTTCCTCTTTTGAGAGTTATGTTCTGGGACCATGCAGGGTTGTCCTCTGACAGTGATGATCATGCCTCTAATGTCTGCTTCCTTTTATGCCAAGCAAGTACCTCACAGAGACTCAGCCCTACATGCTGAATGAAGAAACCAATTCTGACTCAAAAACCCATGCTCCTTAGAAAGACCGTCAGAAATACAGAAGCAGTAGTGAAACCTAGGATGGATGAAAAGCCTGAATGTAACTAGAGGTTTAGCCACCCCCTACCCCTGGAACCACCAAATAAACAGGGATACAGAGGACATGGAGAGCCTCTTGCCTTTCAGCATGACTTGAATTTCCAACTCATTAGGAAGACTCTATACGTAGAGCCCTTTGCTCTCTTCTTTAGATTCCTAGTTCAACTTTTAGCTGCATATTCAAGATTCTATAGACAGTATTAAAATGAACTAAAAACAATGCTACCAGTATACTCACTACCCAGATCTGATTGAGCTATTATTCCATGCCAGAGATCTAAAAGCTCAGCATCCTCTCCCAGGGGCCCTGAGCTGCCAGGTTCTAGCATCTGCTTCCAGATGAGGTTGCTGGATGAAGCATCTACAGATAAGTGCTGACCTTTCCATTTTTGGCCTCTTCCCTGTGTCCTCCTAGAAGCTCTCAATAGGATCTTCAATCTCTCTCTTGTTTATCTCCCCTCAGTCATTCTAACTCCTGCATTTTCTGCCTCCAAATACACCTCAAGATATTCCAGGTCACACCACCTCAATTGCCTCCCTCATGTTCAGTATATGACTTTGACTTTTGGGTCTCTGTTGACCCAGTTGTTCTGTTGTGAACACTGACCTAGATTCTTCCTTTATGTCATATACACCGTTAATGTAGGGTACTAGAGAAGCAATGCCTGGGAGAAAATTAGAAATAAGTGGTTTTTTCTTGGGTAGGCTGAGCTTTTGAGAACTTTTGTAGGCTCAATTTAGTTCATATTAGACCTCTTTGGCCAGGTGCTCTTGTATGCAAACTGCACAACTGCATGTGGGGGTCCATCTCCAGCTCAGATGCTGTACTCCTCTCCATTTGCAGACCAAGTGGTACAACAAAAGGGGGAACTCTGTCTCCGTGGAATTGCCAGTGGCACTAACCAATAGGTTTGCAGCCTGGAAGGAATAAAAAAGGAAACTAGTGTACTACTACAAAGTGGTAATTTTTGCTTCTTTGAAGCGCTCCAGACTTGTCCAGGCTTCCAGCACAGACTTCTGCCTTCCAGTGTAGACTTTTCAACACCCGGATTCAGACTCCCAGGGGAATCTAAAGACATTCAACATTTGACTGGCTCCTGTACTCTTCAGCACACAGATAGCTGTTTTTCAGGCAGCCATTGTAAGCCTACCGTGTAAATCCTTTATTACGCACACGCACACTACATACTAATATTAAATCTGTTCCTCTAGTGAACCCTAAGTGTTACAGGTTACATGGGCAGATGTGATCGTGCTTGGAAAGCAAGCATGTCTTCCATAGAGAATACCACTTTGCTTAGCTTTGTCAGTTTTAGGCACATGCTCAGCTTAATTGTGTGAAAAATATGGCACTGGTTCTGAGCCACTGCTGCAGCTCAAAACACCTGCCTAATGTCCTGGCTCCTGCAAAGAACACCTGCAGGACAGTGGATAATCTACACAGCTGCTGTGAATGGAGGGGCGGGGCTGGTGAATGTGAAGCACCGCCCATTCCCATCATTGTCTTTGAACAAGGTAAAACTGGCAGGGAAAAGCACACATGTGACAGACATTCTTTCTGAGGAAAGAATCTAGATCCTGCCCTTGTTGAACAAGCTCAGGGTCACAGCACAGTCTCAAGGCTTCCAGCACAACTGTGCAAGGGACCAGAGTGGACCACAGAGAGGGCCCGGTATGCTGAGCTGCAGGTGCTGTGTCCTAAAGAAAACAGGTGGGAGGTGACAGTCCTCCCATGAGAATGACCACCTGTGGACCCAGCTAGAGTCTGCTTTCTCCTCCAAGTTTCTTCTGCAAGGATCACAAGTGTGAGTGGACTTGGACTCTGTGCTTAGTCACAATCCAGTTCATTGACCTTGGGGTTCATGGTAATCATGTAACCACAAGAGCCAATGAGAAGGCACCCAGGTCTGCTTTCCAGAGCAGGGGTAGACCCTAGAGAGTGTCTTCTGAAAGCCAGTTGGAGGCTGAGGGCTTGGGCCACTGTCTATACCGTGAGAACTGTTGTAGAGCAGGTAAGTGGACAAGGGTGCAAGATCAGGGCTCTCAGTATGAACCAAGAGTTCCCGAACATTGGGCATCTAAAGGCCAGGCCATTTTGGATTTTGCCCTTTCTGCCTTCTCAGCAGCATACACCTTTACAGTCACAGGAAGGTTTGTTGATCTTCTGCTTGGGGACAGGATTTCTGCAATGAATGGAACCTGGGGATGAAACAGGCCTGAAGGATGAAACAGGCCTGGCTGCCACAGGAGCCATCCTAATACTCCAAGAAGCTCAAAGAGACTGTGATAGGTAATGAGCATGGAGGGGAAGATGCTACAGGTGCCAGTGTTTCATATATGTTATTCTATTAAATTCTCAAAACAATATTACCATATTTTTCAGATGAAGATATACAGGCTCAGAGATGTTAAGTTACATGTTCAAGGTCACATAGCTGTAAAGAGAAGGAACTGGTATTCTAATCAGGTTTTTCTGATGCTCACCTGTTCACAGTGGTGATTTTTTTACTTCCCCATCAATGATAGAAAAATAGAGCCATGGACGTGGTCTCCTTTATTCTAGTACAGGGAACCATGGTTCATGAGGGGACTCACATGGCTTTTTCTTCTTTATTCCAGGGCTGTTCAAAAGGTGTGCATTAAGTATACTTGTTACTTGTGGACACTGATATTGTAGACACTGAAGTGTCCCTATGGCTCCTTATCACATCCGCAAATACCAGGAGAGTGACCGAAAACCAGTCGTGGACTTGTTCTACAAGGGCATGGTGGAGCACATCCCCGCCACCTTCCGTCACATACTGAGGCTGCCCCGAACACTCGTGTTCCTAATTGGGGTGCCACTTTGCATTCTCCTGGTCTCTGGGTCCTGGCTGCTGGCTTTTGTGTCAAGCTTCACTTTCCTTGTTTTCCTATGGCTCTTTGTTGGGTACCTCTGGAAGCAGTATGTGGTCATGTGTCTGCGCACTGACATGGCTGACATCCCTAAGACCTACCTGAGTGCCTGTGACTCTTGCTTCTGGGTTGCTGAGTCTGGGGGGCAGGTGGTGGGCACTGTGTGTGCTCTGCCAGTGGAGAATCCCCCACCGGGGAAGAAGCAGTTGCAGCTGTTTCACCTCTCAGTAGCCATGGAGCGCCGAGGAGAGGGGATAGCAAAAGCCCTGGTCAGGACTGTCCTCCAGTTTGCCAGGGACCGGGGCTATGGTGAAGTTGTGCTTGATACCAGCCTAGTGCAGCAGAGTGCCCTCAAGCTCTACCTACACATGGGCTTCCGGGAGACGGGTCATTTATTCTTCAACATTATCATGAGACTTGTGGCTATGCCTACATTTCATTTAACATACCACCTCCCAACAGCCGGGCATGGTGATGCACATCTGTAATTTCTGCACTAGACAGAGGGAGGATTGTCACGAGTTCAACGTCAATCTGGAGGGCCAGTGTGGAAGGTTCAAGATCAGTGTGGATGGTCAGTCAGGATCTCATGGAAGCAAATCCTACATTTAAGCAGATAAACAATAGAATCTCCTTGCTGTTAACATCTCAATCTAACCTTTTTGAAAGTGGAATGGATGGCTCTGCTGAATTGTGTCTTTCTGGGTTGTCTGTGTTTCCTTTGTGTCACAGCACACTAACATTGCATTAAAAAATCTGTGAAAAGCTCATTTCACTGTGCAGCCTGTAGAGCAGTCAGTGTCTGCTGGGTTGGCTGAGCTGCCAGGGCCCCTGGGCTTCATCCTGCTCACACAGGACAGCTCAGCCAGAGTGCAGGGCATTGGAATGGAGCCAGAGTGCACAGAGAAAGGAGTGAAGGCTTTTCTAAGCGCCTGGAGCAGAACTGTTAACAGTCTCGCTGTTTGAATGTCTCCTTTGTATGCTTTAATTTTGTAACTTGAACAACTGTTTCCAAGATGACAGTATGTAATTTATCAAGTAGTGATTTCTTAGTGGTTTTTTTGTTGTTGTTGTTGTTGTTCTTTTCTTTTTTTTCCTTTGGAATTCTGTATTGTTGCTACCCTTTTTCTGTTTTGATTTTTTTCTCTTTAAATAAAATTTAAAAAAAAACAAGTAACTAAAACAACTAAAATAAATCTGGGTTTATCTTTTTCTGGTCCCATTACTAGGACTCAGTGATTCCTACTCACTGTTACAAACTGAGACCTGAATCAAAAGAGCCACATGCTAGCTCCTGGCTACATGCACATTTCTTATTTATTCACTTGTATGATCTTCAGCAAATGCCCAACTCCAGATCAGCTTATCCTCGGGCTCTCAGAACCCTCCTATTATTTAGTATTGACAATGAACTAGAACCATGGACTTAAATAAGAATTTTCAAAAATGAACTTGTTTGAAAGTTCTCAACTTTCTTGGGACCACAGAAAATTTGTAGATCTGAAATAGAAAATAAACAAAAAATTTGGCCCACCAAAAGCAGCAATTTCACCAGGGAAGTGGCATATTGAAAAATCAGGCTGGCCCTTTGCTCCTGAAACCATGTACTTCAGGATTCAGAAGCACCTGGGCATTGAGGCCACCATCAATCTCAACTGCTGGACCTTTGCACATGCTCTGGTCACCTGGGAATTTGCTATACTAGTTAAGAATGCGCCAAACCCATCCAAACCCAGTTCCTGTTCTCATCTCTATAACACCACCAAGCTGAGGCAGAAAAGATTTATCTCCTTCCTGAGCAGTATTGTTTGTTCCCGTTCTTTGGACATGAAAAACTTCTCACCCCAGAACTGACTTTTGGGGATTCCCTTAAATTTAGGGGTGAAATCTCCCACCTGGTGACACTGAGACCAAGGGATGGACTGAAAGGACTAAAGAACAAAAACTAAAATCAGTGTTCACTGCATAGCCTTGTGTGCATTGCCTTAATGCTGCTGAATTTTATAGCTGATAGGTCCAGGTTCTATGTGTTGTGGATGTTATAAAATCAAACTGTAACTACTTTTGTCTCTTCCTATTCAAATAAATAAACTAATTAACAATGAAAGCCAGTTAGTTGTGAAAGACAATCTCTTGGATGTGCCCCAAGTAGCAAGAAATAGTCCCAGAGATCATGCTAGAGCCACACAGTGCATGCACAAAGACTGATACAATCTTCTACAGGTAACTGCTTTCTTTCTTTTTATTTTAAAGAGAAAACCTACTGAAACAAAACAATAAAGCCAATCAAAACAAAACAGTGAAAGTGATGTAGGACTTCAAAACAGGGTAATAGGAAATCAACATTGGCTACCATAGTGCCTCTTGTTATCTTCAAAATGACTGCCCCATACCATCAGACATAGTAAAATCAAATAGAACAGAACAGAATAAAATCAATCAAAGCAGAACATTAAATAAAACCAAACAATAAAATGGAATAAAACAAAACAGTGTGAACAATATTGGATTTCAAATATCCAATGACAGAAGGAAATCCCCCATATTTGCTATATTGCATACTATTATCCACTTAATAGAAGCTCAGACTACTGGTCTTAGGCCTGCAAAGTCAATCAAACAATGCAAGCATTAAGTTGTTTTTGTACCTCAGTTGCTATCAACTTAGCCTGTCCTCTGAATCAGCCAGTTGCTTCAGGGTGGGTAATGGGGGGGCGCACAGTGTTCTTGTCTCTCGGCCGATGTACCGGTTGGCTCATGGGAAGGGTGAATTGACTTGTTACTCCTCCCAGGTCCAGCTTGGCTTCTGCTTACTCACAGGAAGGGCAAATTGGCTTGTTTCTCTTCCTGGGTCCCACATGATTTGCATGGCTCACAGGAAGGTACATTGGCTTCTCGTTATACTCCTTCCAGGACCAGCTCTGCTTCCACTGACTCATGAGAAGAGTGAATTGGCTTGTTTCTCCTCCTGCACAGCATATAGTTTGCACGACTCATGGGAAGAGAGAATTGGCTTCTGGTTATACTTCCTCCAGGCCCATTTTGGTTTCCACTGGTTCACAGGACAGGCACATTGGATTGTTTCTCGATAGTTACTTATCAGTTGAAGCTAGGAGTGATGGCATTCTTGTCACTGATCTATTAATCCCTTGTATCT
Source organism: Dolichotis patagonum (assembly GCA_004027295.1). Taxonomy (NCBI): domain Eukaryota; kingdom Metazoa; phylum Chordata; class Mammalia; order Rodentia; family Caviidae; genus Dolichotis; species Dolichotis patagonum. The sequence continues at coordinate 46,853 of PVJX010010251.1, forward strand.
TAATCTTTTGACCAAGAATCATTGTTTCAAAAACCTTATATAATCTACCTCATTTCTCCTTAAAAAGAACCCCTACCTTGCCTCAACTATTTGGAGTCACAGTTTTCTATGGTAAGTAAATTTCATTGTGATGCTATGTTATTTCACACAAAAGTAGTCCTTAGATTGGTTATGTAGTTTTTTTTAGGCAAGGTCTTGCTGTATAGCTCAGGCTAGTTTTGAACTCACTGTGTAGCCCAGGCTGTCCTCAAACTCACAGTGATCCTTCCACCTCAGCCTCCCAGGTGTGAGATTATAGGCATGCAGCACCACCAACCTTGGTTTTTGTAGGTTCTTTTTCTTTTTTAAAAATTATTTATTTTGAAGGTAGTGAAATACAACAGAACAAGACAGAACAAAGCCAATTGAGACAGTGCAATGAAATTGGTACAGAACATCACAACAGGTTACCAGTGGTTGTTCTTTCAATCGGGTGTAGAAAAGTCAACCCAAATACAGAACATTATAGAACAGAATATTGAATAGAGCAATACAATTAATCAGAACAAAGCAAAATAGTGATAACAATATTTGCCTTCAGAGAGATGGTAGAAGGAAATCCCCCTATTTGCTCTATTGCATATGGTCAACCGCCCAAGAGATGCTCAGACTTCTGGATCCCATTTGCTAATGGAGGAGTGGGGGAATGGGATGTTTGATTCTCAGCCCATGCACCAGTAGGCTCACGGCTGCTTACCAGGGAGATGGGCTGGTTGCTTGGTCTCCCAGCGCCCCAAGTTCCAACATGGTGTGGATCCTGGGAGACTCCAGCTGGCCCTTGTAGGTTATTTTTCCATCTTAACAAAGGAAGCAATTGCTATTTTGTATTCCTACCTCCCTTGGGATTTCACCAGTGACATTGCTGTCACAGTTGAAGCTCTAAACTGGATGATGATGTGGCAGTTGAGGAAGTGCCTGATAAAAGTGATGATAGTGCTCATGGATAGGATGAAGGAAGAGGCAGAAGTGGTGTGACCACCAGGTCTGGGCCCAGTCTGTGCAGTTCTTGCCTCCCAAGGTGACAGGGTGACTTTGTGGAGGTCAAGATGCAATTTTACTTATATATATATATTTTTTTTTAAATAAATTTTATTTTATTTTTGTCTCTTTTTTTGAAGGGTTTTTGTTTGTTTAATACATCTGAAAAGAATGCACATACAAAGATTGAGACATGAGAAAGCATTGGTTCAACACTAATGAAATCTACAAGAATTATGATCTTGGGTTGCTGAAAAAATTACCTAAACATTTTTAAAAACGAAACTGCAACAAAAATAAGCAGATAAAGTCCCTATTAACACTTACTAAGAGTCTTCGTAAGACTCCTTGCATGATTTTTATTAAACTAGAGAGCCTCAACCAATTGCTGTAGGGTTCCTCATATGGAAAACAGAAAAAAGGGGATTCCCCTAGCTGGTCCCCATGTTGGTAAGTGTTCTCCCCACCCCTGCCCACCCAGAGCTTCTTAATGAAGCAGGCCTACCTACATCCTCACAACCCAAAAGAGGATGCCAGTTATCCCACAGGCATGTCTTGTAGCGCCACTCCTCATATTTCCTCTGTGTCAGGTCTTCTGCTGGAATCTAGGAACACCCACCTCTACTTAATTGCAAATCTATGCTAAGCATATAAGACAATGACTAACGGGGGGGGGGATATTTTAATTACAAACTCAATCCATTTGGTGTATTTCAAAAGATGCAGTACTTTTCTTCATTTATCAGTGAAAGAAGTTAAAATTAACTTCAAAAAAAAAAAAACTCAGCAAGTGGCTAACAAATTTTCTTGAAAGTCACAGTCACATACAGAGTGCATCCTAGAAAAGAGGAGGGGCAGGACAGCTTCCACCACTTTCATGAGTTCTATCAAATACTGGATCTACCCAAGGGTGGAGAGAAAAAAAAGGCAACTTTCAAAAAAGAGTATGTTATTTTTTTAAAATTTTATTTAAAGAGAAAAAAAATACAGAAAAAAGGGTAGAAACAATGCCAAATCTCAAAAAAAACCCCATAAATCAATCACTAGTTGACAAACCACATACTGTCCTCCCAGAAATAGCTGTTCATGTTACAAAATTAAGGCATACAAAGTGAACACACAGTGAGGCTGCAAACAGCTACAAAAAAACAGGATGGAATAAAGCCAATTGAGACAGTATAGTGAAATTGGCACAGAACATCACAGCAGGTCACCAGGACAACAGTAACAGGCAACATTGTATATCTCGTTGCCTTCACAATCGTTGTTGTTTTACTAGGTACAGCAAAATCAAAGAAATACACAACATTATAGAACACATCAACACAGAGTATTGAATAGAGCGACACCGTTAATCAGGACAAAGCAAAATTGCAATAAAAATATCTGCCTTCAGAGATAGTAGAAGGAAACGCCCCCAGCTTGCTGTACCAAATACCTCCTAAGAGATACCCAGATCCCTGGATCCCAATTGTTAACGGGGGTGGGGGGGTGAGGAGGTGGGGGTGGGGGGGAATGTGGTATGTTTGATCGCGGTAGGCAGCAGGCTGCTTACTGGTTGGCTCGGCGCCCTAAGTTCCAGCATGGCACAGATCTCAGGAAACACTCTTGCTTCTTGTTTCCCCGCCCTGGGGTGGCCGAGGCTTGCCAGACCACAGTCACTTCCCAGGGCGGCAGGCTGCTTACTGGTTGGCTTGGCACCCTAAGTTCCAGCCAGGAGTATGTTATTAAATGAGGCATTTACTATGCTCCTTCCTAAGAGCACCAGGTGGGGAACACGTTCTTCTATACTAGATCTAGGAAGTGGAATGTGGAATCAATCCATCCTCCTCCCCTAAGGGCTCTCTTTGCAGTTCAGGCTGGCCTTGAGCTCACTTTGTAGCCCAGGCTGGTCTCCAACTCACAAGGATCCTCCTGCCTCAGCCTCCTGAGTGCTGGGATTACAGGCATGAGCCACCACAATTTTACTTATATTAACTTGGGAAATACATTTTCTACTAAAACAAGAGTGACATCCAGTATCTTCTAAGATTTAACTCTTACAACTTGTGCTGCTATACACATGGTTGTGCATATATCATGGCGGTATGATGTGTTTCTTTCAGGAAGATACCTAGAAGGGGAGCAGCTGAGTCAAATAAAACCTCCACTCCCAGTTTTTTGAGGAATCTCCATACTGATTTCACAGCAGTCACACCAGTTTACACTCCAGTTAGCAATGGAGAAGGGTTCCTTCCCCCTCCCCACAGCCTCACCAGCATTTGTTATTGATTCATTTCTTGATGGTAGCCATTCTTTCTGGAGTGAGATGGAATCTCAGTGTCGTATTAATTTGCATTTCTTGAATGACTAGTGATGTTGGACATTTTTTCATGTATTTATTTGCTATTTGTATTTCTTCATCTGAGAAATGTCTATTCATTTCAAATGCCCAATTTTTGGATTGCATCTTTAAATGGGAGGGGTGTGATTTTTAAAAATTTATTTATATATTCTAGTTGTTAGTCCTTTATCTGAGGAATAGGTAATAAGTTTTTTTTTCATTCTATGGATTGTTTCTTCATTCTGTTGGTGGTTTTCTTTTGCTGTGCAAAGCTTTTTAATTTGATGTTGATCTCAATTGTTGATTCTTTGTAATATTTCCTGTGCTCCTGGAATTTTGTTCATGAAGTATTTGACTACACCTATATCTTCCAGAGTTTTATCTTCCAGAAGATTGTGCTTTTCATATTTAGATCTATGATTCATTTGGACTTTAATTTAGTATATGGTGAGAGATATGTGTCTAGGTTCAATCTCCAGCATGTGGAAAGTTAGTTTTACCAGCACCATTGTTAAAGAGGCTACCTGTCTTCCAGTGGAGGTGTTTGGCTTCTTTGTCAAAGATAAGCTAGCTGGGTGTGCTTAGAGTTGTTTCTGAATCTTCTATTCTCTTCCATTAATCATTGGTCTTTTTTTTTTTTTTTGGCCAATACCATACTGTTTTTGTCACAGTAATTTTGTAGTATAGCTTCACATCAGGAATGGTGATGCCCCTGCCTTTCCCATGTTGCCCATAATTACTTTTACTATTCTAGGTCTTTTCTGCTTCCATTATGAATTGTAGGATTGTTTTCTCTACTTCTGTGAGGTATGCTATTGGTATTATGATCAGAATTGCATTAAATCTGTAAAACAGTTTTGGAAATGTGGCCATTTTCATCATATTGGTTCTGCCCACCAAGAACAGGGCATATTAGTCCATTTTTGGATATTCTCTTTGATCTCCTTTTTGTAGTATTTTAGTTTTTTCTTTCTTTCTTTCTTTTTCTTTATTATTTGTGCTTTTTTCCCCTTTATTTGTTCATTTATTCTTTTTAAATCTTTTTGAGACAGTTTCACTATGCCATTCAGACTGGCCTTGAACTCACTTTGTAGCCCAGGCTGGCCTCAAATTCATGGCAATCCTCTTGCCTCAGCCTCCTGAGTGCTGGGATTACAAGAATGCACAACTGTACCCAGCCAGTACTTTAGTTTTCTTTCTTTTTTTTTTTTTTTTTAGTACTTTAGTTTTCAATGTAAAGATCTTTCTCTTGCTTCATTAGTTTGATTCCTCAGTATTTCACTTTTCTTGATGCTATTGTGGAAGGTTTAGTTTCCCTAATTTCTCTATCAGGGAGTTTGTTATTTGTGTACATGAATGCTAGGGATTTCGAGTTTTGACTTTGTGTCCAGATATACTACTGAATTTGATTGTCAAATTTAGGACTCTTCTGGTGGCGTTTTGGGAATCTTTTATTAGATTACCATGTCATCAGGAAATAGTATAATTTAATTTCTTCATTTCCTATCTGTATTCCTTTTAATTCTTTCTTTTGTCTAATTCCTCTGGTTAATGTTTCCAGAACTATATTTAATAGGAATGAGCATGCTTGTCTTGTCCCTGATTTTAGAGTGAAAGTTTTCAGTTTTTGACCATTTAATATGATATTGGCTGTTGGTTTGTCATATATGGCTTTTATCAGATTGAGATAAAAACCTTCCTGCAATATTCTGCAAGGTTTTAAAAATCATGAATGGATATTGGACTTTGTCAAATGCATTTTGTGTCTATTGCCGTGATCATGTAGTTTTTGTCCTTGATTCTATTACTGTTGCATATTGCATTTATTGATTTGTACATGTTGAACCATCCCTGCATCTCTAGAATGAATCCTACTTGGTCATGGTGCATAATCTTTTTGATGATTTGCTGCTTTTGTTTGCCAGTGTCTTCTTGAGGGTTCTTGCATCTGTGTTCATGAAGGAGACTGACCTATAGTTCTCTTTTTCAGTTGAGTCCTTCTCTAATTTTGGTATCAGGGTAACGCTTGCTTCCAGAAATGATTGTAGGGGGACTCCTGGGAAGATGGCAGATTGATAGGTAGCATGGTAGAGAGCCTCTATAAGAAAAACAACTCAGATGCTAGAATTTAACACCATGGAGAGGACCAGACGAAAGGAATGGGATTGTCATGACCCAGGAAGAAACTGAGGAAAAAGAAAAAACAGAAATGACTTTAGGAGTATTGCTTCCTTTTTTGTTTCATTAAAGAGTTTGAAGAGTAATGGGATTAGATCATATCTAAAGTTCTTGTAGAATTCAGCAGTGAATCCATCAGTACCTGGGCTTTTCATTGTTGGTATTCTTTTTTATTACTTCTTCAATTTCACTGACTGATATTGGATTATTTATAATTTTTATATCTTCTTGATTCAGCTTTGGTAATCCATATTTATCTAGAAACCTGTCCATTTCTCCTGAATTTTACATATTATTAGAGTACAGTACAGGTTTTTGAAGTAGATATTGATGATCTTACAGATTTCTGCAGGATTCATTTTGATTTTACCCTTTTCATTACTAATTGCCTAGATTTTAGTCTTTTTTTGATAAGGTTGTCTAAAAGATTATCTATTTTATTTAATCTTTTGAAGAACCAACTCTTCAATTCATTGATTTGTTGTATTGTTTTCTTAGTCTCAATTGCATTAATTTCTGTTCTGATCTTTGTAATTTCCTCCCTCATTGATGCTTTGGGTCTTACCTGCTCTTCTTTTCCTAGAACCTTGAGATTCATCATTAGGTTACAAATTTGAGCTTGCTCTGTTTTTCTGATTTGTGAATTCATTACTATAAATTTCTTCATAGAACTACTTTCACTGTGTCACATAGGTTCTGGTATGTTGTATTTGCATTATGATTTAATTGTAGAAACTGTCTAATTTCTTCTTTAATTTCATCTGTGACCCATTGGTGGTCAGGAGGATATTATTTAATTTCCATGTATTTCTGACATTTTATGGTTTCTTTTGTCATTGATTTCCAATTGGATTGCCCTGTGATCTTATAAAATGCTTGAGGTAATTTCAATTCCTTTGCATTTACATTAGCATGTTCAATGAGGTAGTACATGTTCTGTTTTGGAGAAGATCCTGTGTGTTTCTGAGAAGAATGCGTTGTTGGACAGAAGAGTTTGTAGATATCAATTAAGTCCACTTGTTCCAAGGTTTAGTTGAGTTTTGATACTCCTTTGTTGATTTTTTAAAATCTAGTTTATCTGTCAGTTTGTGACAGTGGAGTATTGGTCCGGCCTGCGGATCAATCCGTGGGTCTAACCTGGAGGGGGAACGGGGATGGGATGAAAACAGGACAAGAGGAAAGAGAGACGGAGACAAGTCGAGCAATTCCAATCAAGTCTCGTTTATTGAGGAAGTGAATATAGTTTATATAGGGTGAGGGCAGGAAGTTGTCATCAGGCAGAGATGTTGTGGAGAGACCAGATAGGTCGCAGTCATGTCCGGCCAGGCAGAGAGGATCATGGGCAATGTAGGCAGATGCACCAAATGCCCACAGGAAGGTGGGATGGGGCGGCAGCAGTGAGGCTATCATGCCGCTTCCTACAGAGTATTGAAGTCATTCATTACAACTGTATTAATGCTTATCTCATTTTTCTTATCCGTTAGTGTTTACTTAATATAGTTGGGTGTGCTGGTATTTGATGCATACATATTCATGATTATTGTCTGTCTATGGATTGTTGCCTTAACCTTCTACGTCTCTTTTGATCACTCAACTTGAATTACACTTTATCCACAAATAGAATAATTACCCCTGCTTTTTTTCAGCTTCCTGTGGCATGGAGTATTATTTTATGTCCTTTGATTTTTGTTTTTGAGTCAGATGTGTTTCTTGTAGGTAGCATATTGTTGATTCTTATTTCTTGATCAATTCTGCCTATCTGTTTCTTTTGAATTTATAGATAATTAATATTGATGATGATAAGTGATAAGTTTTGATTTGTCCTTTTCATCATATTTTCCTGTTCTCGATTCCCTTACTTTTCCTTCTGTTTAGTTGCTTGACTTGCCTGGTAGATTCATTATATTGGGATTGTTGGAATTTCTTTCTTGATTCTTCTAGGATATCCTTCAGAAGTTGTTGGTATCTTATTTCCCCATCAGTATTGAGAGATAATTTTGCAGTGTACATCAATCTGGCTTGGAGGTTGTTTTCTCTTTTGGTTTGAAATAATTTACTCTTTTTGACTTGAGAGTTTGTGTTGAGAAGTCTGCTCTGATTCTCATGGGTTTTCCTTTACAGGTTATTTGTTTCTTTCCTCTAAGAGCTTTTACTATGCTGTTTCTGTGCTGAATTTCTGGAATATTGATCATTATATGCCTTGAGATGGCAGCGTAGTGGGTTTTCTGCAATATATGACATTCTTTAGGGTCCCCCATATGAGGATAACACCATGTGTTGAAAGAAAACCACACTCTATTTCCTCCTGAAGCGTGTATAGTGTTTGGTGGAATACACACACACACACACACACACACACACACACACTTTTTTTTGTAAAAGCCAAACCAAGTGATAGGTGCAATTTACCTTATATTAACATGGAAAATATATTTCTAGTGTAAAGTAACTGGTGAAACATCAATTACCTCACTTATTTCAAAAATCAATGAGAAATTACAAGGTTCAGTGATCCTAAAATTGTAATGTGTTTAATCTCCTAGTTCTTTCCCAGTGTCCATCGTTACAAGGTCCTCTTCTTTTATTTGCCTGTCCCATAAATTTAACCAGAGTTGTGGGAAGTGGCTGCTTAGAATATTTACACTTTGGGGGCCTTCTCTTCTTCTCAGATACACTTAATTATATACAGCACCTACTGCCCGATCTCTGTGGATGGAGGGGACATCCATATATGCAGTGGTCACAGTGGTTCATATATTAACTAAAATTGTAACCCATAAAGTCATGACAAAAAATTAATGCTAATTACTACCCTTGCTCTGGGATGAGAGTCAAAGATTTCAAAGCTCAGCAGCTTCCACCTGGCATGCTGGGTACCACTGACTGCCCTAGTTTCTGTTCTAGCTAAAAGCAACACCTACAGGTAAGTCTCCATTTTTCCCAACTTGAACTCTGGCCAGTGTCCTCCTAAGTGTTCTTGCCACAGTTCTGGCTGTCCTTTCTGACCCCTTCCTCCTGTTCATGCTCCTTTGAATCATTCTTACTCCTGCCATTTCTGCCCTCACATGTACCTCCAGGTGGCTCAGATTTCACAATCTTCACTCTCTTACAACAGACTACTCCATCCTTGCTAACGCAGATGAGTTCTTGTTGATACTGAGCAAAGCTCCAACTTCAGTGGGCCCCTTGGTGCAAAAGTTAGTGGACAAACACGACTTTTCAATAAATTAGATAACAAGGTCTGTTTTCTTTACACCTGTGCCATGGGAATCAGAATACATTATATATTAGTTCACAGTAGGCATTCTCAACTGTTGGGGACTACAAATTCACAGTGACCAGTTTTGTTTAGTTCCTTGTGGGATGAAAGGAAAGATTGAGATTGTTGATACCACACATCTGGGATTTCCTATTGACTCTTCTAAGCATGGGATCATCTATGCTTTCTTGAGTCATCAAAAGATTATACTCTAGGTCAGCATACTTCTAAACATAAAATTATCTATGCCCTCTGGAGTCAGAGTCTTCAGATGAATTGTAATCCTTTGCAGCCTAAGGGAAGACAAGATGGCGGACCGGTAGGTAGCAGGAGAGAGACCCTCTCTGAAAGAGACAGCTTATATACCAGAACAAAACACCCTGGAGAGACCCAAACAGAGAGAGATGGACTCTCACAACCCAGGAAGAAACTAAAGTGCAAAAAACCACTCTAATATGAGGTCGTGGGGCTACTATTAGTGAAGATAAGATCAGCGAGCATGGCGCCCTCCTCGAGCCACCTGAATTCCTGCCCGACCTGAACAAGCAATCCATGCTGAAGCGACTGGCGTGAGCTGCTGGAGCACGGAGCTGAACAGCCCTGCATGCAGCTCGCCCAGACTGGCCCTGCACTCGACCCACCCAGAGGCACCGTGATTCCCACCACAGCCGTGCTGAAGTTGGAGGTTGGGGAGCCCAGCAGTTCTCAGGGACTGGCATCAACACGCGGTGAGTGATGGGAATAAGACCCTCCCATGGGAAAGGGGAAACCAACTGGATGACATGTTGGATTTGGGCAGGACAGCCCTAACTCCATAAGGAAGTGGCTTCAGCTGGTTGCTCCCCTCGCCGAGCGGATTGGTGGAATCTGCTTGGACTAGGCTGTGCCCCTGGTGGGGACCCAGTGAGTCGCTACAATATTACTTCCCTGAGATCGGTGCACACTGACGCAGTGAAGGCCTGCAAAGGTTGACTGGACCGGAAGGGAGGAGCTAGCACACACTACCTGTGGGTGAACTCTAATCTCTGATAACCTATTGAAGAGGGCTAAAGCTCCTAGCCTGCGTCATCTAGAGGAGCCTTAACCAACAAGAAAAGGGTCTGGGAATTACACTGTACACTTGTATGGAAGGAACCAAAAACATGACGAAAGGGAGAAATAAGAAACAACTCCCAGCCCCCAACCATGAGAACATTGATCCAGGAGAGGTAAATACAAAAGAGATTGAGGGCAGCAAAAATGCAACATCAAACACAGCGTTAGCGGACATAAAGAGATATCTTCAGGACCTCGTAAGCAGGACCAAAACTGAAATATTAATTCAAATTAAACTAGAGATAAGTAGATTAGTAAAAGAAGGGCTGGGCACCTCTCACGAAGACACAGACAGAAGAATGGAGGAACACAAAAGGAGAGAAAAATTTAATGAAGAATTCAGAAAAAAACCTAATATTCATGAAGCAAATTCAAAGAGATTATCAGGAAACTAAAGACTCCATAGAAAGCTGGCAAAACTGCTTGAAAGAAACCAAAGATAGACTATCAAAAATTGAACACAGGCTTGCAATGTGGGGTGATGAAAGGGAAGGTCTGTTAAAAATAACAAGGGAGCAGGCAGTAAAGTTACAAAGACTGGAAGATGACAAGAGGATCTATAACTTAAGAATAAAGTATGTGAATGAAGAAGCAGGAATCAAACCAGAGGAATTACAAAGACTATTCACAGAAATTATTAAGGAAAATTTCCCAAGCATAGAAAAAGGAAATGATATGCAGAAGTACGAAGCATACAGAACTCCAGCCACCTATAACCCAAACAGAGCTACACCCAGACATATAATAATCAACATCCCAGGTCTGTTTGGGCCCGTAGCCCCGCCCTTCACCCCCAGGAAGTCTCCCAGAAAGCAGCATCTCAGGCTGTCTCTTTGGGACCCGAAACTCTCGGACCCGTAGAGTGGCCTGGGCTGTTTGGATCGAAAGTCTGCGCAGATCTGCATCTCGGCACGACTCTTTGGGGCTGGTAGGCCCGCCCTTCATCCGCAAGGAACTGCCTGGAGATCGGCATCTTGGCCAGGTCTGTTTGGGCCCGTAGCCCTGCCCTTCACCCCCAGGAAGTCTC